>APFE031691226.1:14124-102333 GCA_000404065.3 Pinus taeda | reverse complement strand
ACCACTTAGCTTAGGGAGTAGATCAAAATGAAAAGAATTTTAGACAAGAAATGTGGCTCTTAAAGGAAACCAGAACCAGCATAAAACCTTGAATTCTTTCATAAACACAACTGGTGTAGGGATGTTAGTAATGAGTGCAAAACAGGTAAAAAAGGAAGTTAGACATGCTCCATTGTGTTGTTTTCCTTATCTTGACCAGCAAGATTCAGTTTGAAAGGAATACCACTTTTGCAACCCCATCTACCTACCCATCTACTTGCCTAGCATTTTTTGTTTCTTCTTGGAGGGTGCACTTGGACTTGCAGACCCTTATGTTCCTTTTCTTTTCCATTGGCTTTTTCTTTTGATTGCCTATTTAGCACTACCCTTATTGCTTCCAAGGCCCCAGATTAAGCAGTTCGGAACCTTAGTTTCTCTGCCTAACTATTGGTCTGCCAAGATTAAATAGTTTGGACAGACTTCTTTCTCTTTTCTACAACAGAAAATTGAAACATGGCATGATCCAGATTAGACTGTTGAACCATCCATCAAAATTTAGTAAACATGAAGCTATGTACATACCTTGTCTTCTCTTGGAAATATGGGATCTTTGTATCAGCAAAGCAGAGCATATTTGGCATTTGAATTTGCCAATCATGAAATATGAAACCTATTGGTATAGGTATCCAACAGTCCACATAGATTCTGTGTGATATCTAGGAGACTGATTCCCTGAAGATGGGGAATCTGGTTCACCGGAGCTCGGTGGATCTTCCATAATGAGTGGAGGAAGTCCTAGCAATCGTCTAGATTGATGACAAGGGCCGGATGTAGCCACGGTGACCATTAATTTTTATCAATAAATTTTATCGTGATATTTGTTAAAGTCTCAAATGATAACACTTGAGTACCTAAAAAATATAAAAAATACACTAAGTTGATCAATCAACAAACACAGGGAAATGACCCTGTCTGATAAGCACTGATCACCAGAGATGAAACCCAGTATCACAGCGAATAACAGAGAGGGTTGGCCAAATGTACAGTTACAGTTACTCTTGAGCTTCGCCTGAACCTCAGATTGAGGGCCCAAGTACTCTCGTGAAGATGAGCACCCTCCCAAAAACTAAAGACAGAGTAGGTTCGTCTGTGTTAGGTACTAGGGTAGCCCACCCCAGTCACCTTGTGTAAGTCCCTAAAAGCTTGGCCACTAAGGATACCTCAAATCACAGACACTACTGAGGGGGACATAGTAGCAGACAGTATGCTGTGTGGGAAGGATACCTGAGTCCCCGACTCAGCTCTAAAATCCCCGAAGGGATCCCCAATACACAGACTACCCAAAGGAGTTGCAAGTGAAGGCGGGCTACCTTCACTTACAATTTGATGTTGTCTCATATTTTGCTTTGCTTTTACTGGAGTGGTCCTGGTAGTATAAGTGCAACACGAATTTTCTCTCTTTTAATGACACTAGTTTTGGTTTTCGATCTTGGGTAGTTTACTCACACTACCTATCCCAAGATCCTAGCCTGAACTAATGTTGATTTGCTCAATAAAGAGTAACTGATTGATTTTAGGGAAAATTTTATGTGTACCTTTTTATTGTCTTCGGTAGGGGAGTTGACGTACTGAATGTGATGAGACTCTGACTCAATAAATCATGCACAAGACAATGCTTTAAAAAAATTTCAATTCAATGAAAACAAGTTGTATTACACAAGTGAGAATCTTTCACATATTCATAATATTTCCATGCATTCTATTCATCTAACACATGCATAACCAACGGAAATATTTCCAATGCTTTCCTAACAACTACTTGAAACCAAAAGTAAAGCAGCTTTTAACCAACTAAATAGAAGAATGAATAAAAAATGTGGATCTTTCTTTGATAAAAAATGCTTTTAAGAAAAAAAACAAAACCTTTTTCCTAAAAAAAAAAACTTTTTAGGACACCTATTTTGCTAACAAAATGCAGTAACAGATCCTCTTTCAGTCCGTGAGCAGGCTTCCTATCCCTTTTGGTTTGAAGATACAGTTGGAAATCAAGGTTTTGGGAGACTAACGCTCTGTAGCAGTGGCCACAGAGAGTTAATAGGTCCACTAACGCTCCCTGTGACGTTAGTGTGGGAAAACAGTCAAAAATAGGGCTTCTTAGATCAGATTCAGTGATGAATACATGTAGGAAAGATGCAACAAGGTTTTGGTGGGTCAGAAAGGGAATGCAAAAGTATAGGGAGGTCTTAGAAGGAGGAGAAAACTGAGAACTATCCGGGTAAACTGAAACTAGATGTATAGTCCCCAGCGGTCACCAATTCTGCTATAGGATAAAATGCACGATGTATGGAGAAAGAAGATACCCTCAAATGTCTTCCTGGGACCTTCGGCAAACTGTAAGATTATCCGCAACCATCACAAAGTTACATGCATGTTCATAAACATTAACTAACTATCAAAGCAAAATAGGAGGGTTACCTCAAGCCTCCGTGTAGATTTCCTAGAGAGCACAATGCAGCTAGGTGTAAGTCCTTTGAGCTGGCTCCAAATCAAGTCCTGCCCATAGAAGAGACAAGCATAATCATAGCATACAACTCTGATAACTAATACATGAATATATAAAAGAACATCTAGTTACACATAATTAAGCTACTCATGCTAAAAGGTATTGGACAAACAACTGAATGAATGATAGTACCAGCACCACGGATTAGACAGTACAACTGCAGTTCTATATTTATGTTGGAAGAGTGATTACAACCATCTATTGTATCAGCCTTCCCTTACCCCTCCATCTTCTCTCTCTCTCTCTCCCTTCTTACCAACTTCTTAAGATTTGAGAAAATGCTCAACAGTCAAGTATGTTATCCTTTCAAATGCTTTGACCTCTATCACCATGGCCCTAGCTTTGATTATGTAGCAATTGAGTTAGGATTGCCAAGTTCCTCCTTGAGTTCCCTAGGGAAAAAGCAATGAAGTTGCCATGGTTTTCAGCTCTTTCCCATTTGCCTCCTTCATTAGGATTAGAAATCCTCCAAATAGGTCAAATCTAGATGTTTCCTCGCTTTTCTTGAGTGTTTTTAGGAACAAATATATAGATATTTATGAGTCAATTCATTCCTTTGACCCTTAGAACTTCACTAGGTTCCACTAATGTTGTTCCCAAACTAGCAACTTGAGTTAGTTGGGTCACTAATGCACCCTTAAGCTTGTAGAGAAGCTTTATAAAGAAGGTTGCTAGTGCATAGCCAACGTTAGTGTGGAAACAAGGCATGTGATCTTGGTCTTTGCTTCAACTATCATGTCTTTCCCCTTTGAGTTTATGAGGAGGTCAATTTTTTGTATAACATTTTCTTAGGTTCTAAGATTTCGAGGTCGCTTTGAGGGCCTAAACAATATTTGTAGGCAAAAAAGAGAGACTAGAAAAGTTCTTAAATGATATTATGATAATCAAACAAAGTTTATATGCCAAAGTTATGACCTCAGGAAGTTGGAGGTCTGAATTACTCATTTATACAAACACCTTATGTACATAGTACCTGCAGGTTATAAATACATATCTATTCATTAATTCAATAAGCTCACTAGAGAATCATAATTGACCCAATGGCAAATCTAAACATTCAATCCCAACCCAGAACTTGACCTAGACTGACTAGAACATACTAGGCATTTGGTCAAACACGTTGTGAACATGTAATATACAGGTTATAAATGCATATCTGAACATAGGGGTTTGATAGTTATCTTAGAATCATCAAGAAGGTCTAATTCCCTCTCACAATGGCTGCAATAACATCTAGTATGTCATGCATTCAATAACCATTCATTTATTGATTAAAACATGTTAAGAGCCATAACTAGAATCTATCATGAAACTATGCTTATAACCAACATATAACCAAAACAATAATAATGATAGAAGAGCCATCAAAGCCACACATATAACAAGTATAAATACTCATGAAATACAAGAGGAAATGATCTCTTATTAATATATGAAAAAACCAATCAAGTTAGGGACTTCCACATACCACCCGACCATAGATTAGTCTGAACTAAATTTCTCTTTTAGCCAATCACCCCTATGCCATATTCCAAGCATGAATATAGGATCTCATGGAATAAACCAAGAAAAACTAGGATAAAACCCATGATCACTTCCCCTCCAGTTAGGTATATCTAGAAACCTACCATCTCTGGCTGTATCCTCTCTATCCCACCTATGTCATGATCGAGACCTGCTGCCATATGCCACATCGGTCATTTCCTCCTATCCATGGCTTATCCTAAGTGGTCCCTGTGTCTAAAAATATGATAAACTTTGAATAATGACTACAGTAAGCTCTACTTGTTTCTACTGTGCCCTAGCAAGTGTTTCCTATGACTGAATGACCCTATCATTATATTCTTTGCAACTTATTATCTTTTCCTTCAAACTTCTTAATGTATCTTCTATGTGAGGGGAGTAATAATCACCATGTTACTCATCTCATCTATAGGGAGAGTCATGTGAATTGTATTCCACTATTTTCTTGTCATCCTTGATCCTCTACTTCCTGCAAGCATACTATGTCAGATAACCAAATGTAAACATAATCAAACGTACCTCAGTGAAGTTCATGGGAGGCTATCTCATCCACAAGATCAATCTAGATTAGCATAACATGTATATATATGTATAATGAAATCAACATGTCCATCATCCCAACAAAAACATCAACTTCTAAATGACGATATAGCTGTAACAATGACCATCAACATGCATGCATGAAAAACACATTCCACCCATCCAGTCCAACTGTTGAACCTGGGAACTCTGATACCACTCTATAACAACCTCACCCCATATTTACCCACTTTAACATGCTCACTAGGGTAAACAGGAAGATGAGATTTACTATGTGAGACCTGATTTCCAAGATGCACTTATGGAAAAATTGGTTCCATATGTCCAGAACTAACTGCAACCACCTAGTGGCACATGATTACACTATTATTATTCCATCCTCACCCAACACTATTTATTTTCAGCTTAGTCTCCTTAAATTTAACAAAACTTTCTATTTTTGGTAGTTTTCTCAGGTTCTAAACTTCTGAGGCCGTTTTGAGGGCATAAACAACATTTTTAGGGAAAATGGAGAGATCGAAAAACTGTCATACTACTATAGTAGTTCGTTTCGGCCTCCTCCTGGAGATATTTGAAAAAATGTGTTATGATAGTCAAACGAAGATCATATGCCAAAGTTATGACCCTGGGAAGTTGGAGGTCCGAATTACTCATTTATACAAACACATTGTGTACATAGTACGTGTAGGTTATAAATATGTATATATTCATTAATTCACTAAGCTCAACAGAGAATCACAATTGACAAAATGGAAAATCTAAACATTCATTCTCAACCCAGAACTTGACCTAGACTGGCTAGAACATACTAGGAATTTCGTCAAACACATTGTGAACATGTAATATATAGGTTATAAATGCATATCTAAACATAGGGGTTTGATAGTTATTTGAGAAACACAAAGAAGGTCTAATTCCTTCTAACAATGGATGCAATAACATCTGTTAGGTCATGCATTCAATAACCATTAATTTACCGATTAAAACATGTTAAGAGCCATAACTAGAATCTGTCATGAAACCATGCTTATAACCAACATATAACCAAAATAATAAAAATGATAGAACAACCATCAAATCCACATATATAACAAGTATAAATACTCATGAAATACAAGAGGAAAGGAACTCTTATTAACATATGAAAAATCCAACCAAGTTAGGGACTCCCATGTACCACCTGAGCATAGATTGTGCTGAACCAAATCTCTTTTTCAACCAATCACCCTCATGCCATATTCCAAGAATTAATGTGGGAAATCATGGAATAAACCGAGAAAAACCAAACCAAGGCTTCAAGAGGCCAAACCATATCAACCCTCAACCAATGATTCCACCTCACTATTGGAAATCACTAACATCAGCAAATCAATCTCTACCCAAGTTGTCCAGGCCCCAGAGTATTTTTTCAAACCCCGATCTAGGACTAGTAAC
Organism: Pinus taeda; assembly: GCA_000404065.3. NCBI lineage: Eukaryota > Viridiplantae > Streptophyta > Pinopsida > Pinales > Pinaceae > Pinus > Pinus taeda. The sequence goes on along the minus strand of APFE031691226.1, from coordinate 96,293 downwards.
TCAACACACATCTATCGTGGAGCTCCAGAGTGTTTTTCTAATCAAGGCTCCAGGAATAGTAACTCAACCCACTAAGGGCTCAAGAGTGTTTGTCTAACCAATGCCTCCAAGATTAGTAACTGAACCCAAGCTATTCCAGGGCTTCTAGAGCTTTTGTCCAACCAAGGCTACAAGATCCAATAACTCATCCCACAACCATAAGAAATATGAGAACCAATTAGGAACAAATAGGAAAACCCACAACACCATGGTTATCTAGGAAATAATAAGGCCAGGCAAAACCACTATCAATCCAGATATTCCTCCATGTCAATGACATATCATAACCAAATAACCACGTGCATATACCATGCATTCCAAAACTAGCTAGGAATCATATAGGCAACTCGGTACCTACAAAGCAAATCCATTGTAGCTTTTGATCCCATTATCTCCTTGCACATTCCTACTTTTCCTTTTCCTTCTTTCTCCAAATCCAAAAGTATGCTAAAATCCTCCAAGAGTGCTCCAAGAAAACTCTAAGTGTGTGCAAGAGTATACGAGAGAGAATAGAATGCTCCAAGCTAAAACTAACAAAAATGTTTTGAATTGATCCTTAGAATCCTTTTTATCATTGAGGCCTCTGTTTTCTTCATTTTCCTCTATTTTTCCTTCAATTTTCCTCACATGCAATTTTGTGACCTCTCACCTTTCTTTTCTCCTATTTTCCATTATTTCATAAATAAAATGCCAATTAATGCCTATTTTCCTTTTCCATTGCCTTTTCCAATTTCCATATCCATTTATTAATCACAAGTGATCCTCATCACTATGTTTTTACCCAAAATTCATCTCAGACCCATGACCTTGGTATTATATTTCCTTTATTAACATTATTACATGGATTTTTAACTAGGGTTGTTACATCACTACCTTTTTAGTACACCTCTCTATTAGAATCGAGTCGTCTATTGGGACATTCACCCCACTAATAGTATGTTTGGATTATTTTTTATATCAATAATCAATCTTAAGCATAACTAGTGTTTGTATTTCCAAAGTATTATAGAAAAGGATTTATTCTGATGGTTGATAAGAGAAGAATACCTTGGCATGTATTGGATAGTATATGAGGATTTCAACCTGATAAGAGGTCATTAAAAATTAGATATCAACCCTTAAAGATGGCATATAAAGAGGAATGTTTCTAGTTTCATATGGAAGGAAAGTTGTAGTTTAATTTGTATAAGCACCAAAATATGCAAGCCATGAGAAATTGATTGTGTAATCTAATTATGATGTAAATATGAAAGAATTACAAGAAGAGAAGATAGGACAATTTAGAAGCAACTCTTCCAGTGATATCCACACATAAGTCCCCTTGTACCTCTTTCGAGTGTGGAACTCTTTAAAATTGGGGATTACCACTTTAGAGTTAGTCCATTATTAATTTCTCCATAGAAGTCATTTCGAATACAATGATCCAAACAACTTAACATTATATAGAGTCTTGATATAGTCAAGCGGGTGAGGAAATTTCTAACTTTGAGCTTGATAATTCTCACCTTTGGTTGGAAGCATGGATAACAAGGTTGAATTACAATTTTATGGTTTTCCTTTCCCCATAACCTTCAGGCAGCCATGGTTGGATTGAGAGTTGGAAGTTGGAACCAATTTGGGGCCAATTCCTTCTTGAGACACATTGATTACATTTACTCTTCATTATAAAAATGGTTGATTGAGAGAGAGCTAAAAATTAAGTTGCATCAAATAGGGGCTAGTAATTTACTTTTGGGAGCTAGATATGAAAAAATGATCCATGTTACTAAGGCTATTTAAATAAGAAAACCCATAGGTTCAATTTTTTGCAAGGTTTCATAAGTTTGAAGTAAGAGAAAGCTCTACTAGGCATATATGGTCGTGCCTTTAAAATTAACCCCATAGAAAATAACTTCTTAAGGGAAAGGATTAATTGGTTGATGTTTCATCTATATCCATTTTTATATTTTTTAGTATCTCTGTGCTTGTTGACTTGGTGGCTCATTTACATAACTATGAGGTGACATTTGCCGGAGTAACCTTCACAATATCACCAGCTGTCATTTCAGAGGCCACTAGAATCCCTAATGTTGGTGAGAAATGGTACAAGGGTCAAGACCTTGATGAGCATTACTATGAGCCTTACATCAAGCCTCAGTACAGAAAACAAGTGAAGAGGATTTTCCCCTTTAAATTTTTGGAGAGCAGGGATGTTCCTTTGATGAGGATTATCATCAAATATTTCACTTGTGAAGGCAAATTCTCTCGATTGTATGCTTACCATATCAGACTCCTCATGCACTTCACTAGGGTAAAGATGATGAATCTCCCGTACTTCTTGTTTAGAAATATTAACAAAATAGCTTACCTTGTGCAGAAGAAGCCATACCCTTAGCAATTGAACAACATCTATCATTACTCCTTAATCAAAATCATTGTTCTTCACCATCTCAATCTTCTTAACATTCCTTGGGAGACTTTCATTGCTCATGAGATGTTCAAGGGTCCACAGATCCCTTCACCAATGGATAAAGAAGAAGGTGGGCCTTCTAGCCATGGGGAAACAAGGAAAGAGGTCAAGGAAACCAAAACTATTGAGATGCCAGTGTACCTGACATATCAAAGAGGCACAAGAAAACTTTTTGCAGCCGGTAGGCAAGTGTTTGCTCCACAGGATGTGGAAGGGACCTTGCCTTCTTCATCAGTCCACAGGAAAATGTTATCTCCACAAGGTGTGGAAGGGGCTTTGCCTTCTACATTGACCAAACAGGTACAGGTTTAACAGCTGAGCAAAGGCAAGGAAAAAGTGCAAGAAGAGAATGTTGGTAATGAGGAGGAAAGAGATTTTGACTTGATTGATCATGAGGAGCTACAACAGTGCTATACTCATCATGGAGTTAATATCATTGACTTGGAGGCTCAGGATGAAAAACCATCAAATACATCATCATACAAGAAAGGGAAGCTCAAATACAAGCTTTGTGTTAGGTCCCTATACAACTAGTGTAACCCCTTATTGTTATTAGTACAACCCCCTTATTATATTTTTGTGCCCATGTAGTCCCCATATTGTTATTATTGTGCCCCATAGAAGCCCACTATTGTTATTATTATGCCCTTACATTATTATTGTTATGTCGGCTCCGATCATAATATGACCCCTTAAACTCCTATATATAGAAAGGAGGTCTTGTCATTTGTATCATCCAAGAATTGTTCATTTGTGTAATGTAAAGGAGAATTTTCGCTATAAATGTTTTTCTGCGATGTTTCAGAAGAAAAAAAAAAAAACCCATTTGAGAGGAAATCGTGCTGAACCTCGGGTCCAAATTTCATAGATTTTCACACAATATTTGCAGAGATATGATATGAGGAAGTTGGTCTTTTTGTAAACTCTTGAATTACATTCCAAACAAGTGACCTTGGGAAAATCGTCATAACTTTTGTTTTGAGCATCAGATTGAAATTTCGTAAGAAGTTACAGAAAGAGAACGGATTGTAGTTTCCTATGTATATTTTTCAGATCCTAAGGTTAACATAGTGACACGTGACACTTCATACAAGTTTGCTCTTCTGAAAAGGTATATAATCAGGTCATTTTGGGAGATTGTGCATAACTCTTTCTTGGAGAATCTAAATTCGATCAGACTGGTGGCATTGGAAAGAGGACATAGAGGGCTATTGCGGGTGGAAATTTCAAAACTTGAAGAACCAAAATTACAGAGTTATAGTCATTTCAAGACCGTGCTCCTAAAATCAAGAAAATGCAATATGAGGAAGTTTGATGGTGGATCCGGTAAATTGGATAGTTCAGATGGAGAAATATTTTGATCTACATGGTGTACAACTGTTACAAAAGGTATGTATTGCACATTCATATTTAGAACTGGATCAATTTTTGTGGTATAAAGATCTTTGTTCTTGTAAACAACTTGTTACATGGTCAATTTTCACAGAGGAAATGATAACACATTATGAGGATACAAAGAGCAACACCACAACAATTGGAAAGAGAAAAATGGATTTGTTACAAAGTGGAAAGTAAAATTAGGGAAACAAGGAAGTCTACCCCTCACAACTATAATAATGAAATTGTTGTTTCTCCTAGCCTTCCACAACCTACAAGGGTTACACCACAACAATTGGAAGAAAAAAGAAAAAAAGGGCTTTGTTACAATTGTGATAGCGAATGCACTAAAGGTCATAAGTGTACTATGAAGAAATTATTTTATATAGAGTATGAAGAGGAGGAAGAAAAGGATCAAGAAACATCAAAAGAAGAGGACATGCGCTAGGACCCAACCCAAGAGAAAGAAGAAATGAATCTGACCATATCTTGTAAAGCATTGGCAAGAATTACCACTCCTCAAACTCTCAAGATAGAAGGAAATATCAAGAAGAAAAAGGTTCAAGAAGTGAAATATTACATCAAGAAAGAAGAAAAGAATCCAACCATATCTTGTAATGCATTGGCTGGAATTACCACTCCTCAAATTATCCAGATAGAAGGACATATCAAGAAAAAAATTGTTCAAGAAGTGAAAGATCACGTTGAGCATCAAGAAATGAATCCGACCATATCTTGTAAAGCATTGGAAGAAATTTCCACTCCTCAAACTCTCAAGATAGAAGGACATATCAAGAAGAAAAAGGTTCAAGCAATGAAAGATCACATCGAGCATCAACTACAAGTTCTACAACTTTTAAAGGATAACGCCACTTTGGTGCAAAATCAAATGAAACAACAAGTAGATCAACATCACAATGAAAGAAGTTTTGATGTAGGTGATTGGGTATTTTTATTGTTACATACATACAAAGAAATGTCCCTCAAGAAAACTATTTATGAGAAAGAAATGTTGGCAATACTACACACACTTAAGAAATGGCGACCTTACCTAATGGGAAGACAATTCAAGGTAAAAACGGATCATGATAGCATTAAATACTTTTTAGAACAAAGATTATCCTCTGAAGAGCAACAAAAATGGGTCACAAAGATGTTGAGGTATGACTTTGAAATCATCTACAAAAAAGGGAAGCAAGATGTTGTGGTAGATGCACTCTCAAGAAAGGATGAGGATGCAGAAGCATTATGTTGTGCTATTTCTATTATCCAACCAGATTGGATAAACAAGACAAGGTATGAATGGAAGAAGGACAAAGAAGTGTGGCCACTTATTCAAAATTTGCAGAAGATCTCAGTTCAAACAATATTGCTAGAACTTGACGAGGAAGGAAAAATCATATTGGAGCCTGGAGTAGTCACAGAAACAAGAACCCGACAGCTATGAAATCAATCAATTTCAGAGCATCTCATCAAGTGGAAGAACTTACCTGCTAAATATTCCACATGGGAGGACAAGAATTTATACAGAAGTGTCAAGAACCACTCAAGCATTGAGGACAACACCTTTTGAAGGAGAGGGACATGTTAGGTCCCTATACTACTAGTGTAACCCCTTATTGTTATTGGTACAACCCCCTTATTATATTGTTGTGCCCATGTAGTCCCCATATTGTTATTATTGCGCCCCATAGAAGCCCACTATTGTTATTATTGTGCCCTTACATTATTATTGTTATGTCGCTCTGATATATTATGACCCCTAAGACTCCTTATAGAAAAGGAGTCTTTCATTTTGTATCATCCAAGAATTGTTCATTTGTGTAATGTAAAGGAGGTTGCCCCCTCGAAGAGGCTGAATTCTAAGGTGCTGATCTATCTTTTCTATCTTTTTGTGACCTGGTTTCATAACACTTTGGTAGACAACTTAGAGAGAGCCAAGTTCATCATCAAATACTTGGAACAAGAAAAAAAAACAGTTGAGTGACAAACAAGTCCTCATGTAGCTGGAAATGATCAAAGCAAATAGGCAAATTGCCAAAGAGGCTCATGTCACATTGACTCCTATTGAGTAGGAAATTGAAAATGATAGGGAAACTTGGCTTAAGAGAGTCAAGATACATCTAGAAGGGCTCATTGAGAAGGCCAACGGGGATAAGAAAATTCTCAGACATATGGCATACCATTATATGACCTGCAACAAAATTTGTAACATGAGGATTAGAAAATTAAAGGCTAGGTTAAGGAGAGATTTGGAAGGAAAAAAGGAGCAAGATATATTTAATATGTTGGCTGAAGCCTCCCTAGCCCATCAAAGCAGTTGATGGTGGTGTTCCATGCCAAATTTGGGAAAATTTTGAGAAGTTTTTGCATTTTTGAAATTTTGAAATTCACAACACAGAAAATTTGCCCAGAATGGAGAAACGGTTGGGATTTTTGGATTCATAATTATGAGGAGATGCACCCTGGAAATTTTTAGAAGTTTTGCAGCAGATCCGGTCCACCAAAAGGTCCAAAAACTACCCAAAAATGACCTTTTTGCCTCTTTTTGGACACACAGAAGTAGTCTTGGGATATTCAAGTTTTGAGGGGGCAAATGACCTCAAAATTCAAAAATTCTAGGTGTTCAAGAAACTAGACTTGAATACCTTTCCAATGAGCTATCATGAGCTCAATTTGGCTAAGGGTAAGGTCTCCAAAATTAGGTGGAAAGTGGCGCTGCGCTTAGGACCAGTGGCTCTGCGCTTAGGGCCATTTTGCTCAAGAAGCCAAAATTCACCTGTTTTGACTATGAATTTGATTTCTCTCTCTTCATTGATGATTTTACTGATGTAATTGATGACATGGCATGTAAATGTAATGGTAAAGCAGTGTTAGAGGGAAGATTCATTAGTTAGAGGTGGTTTTGAGGCAAATGAATTAGTTTCCCCTCTTTTAGAAGCAAGTTGTTTGACTGCCTATGTTCCAGTTCTTTGTTGGGAAATGGTTGAAACAACTCCTCTTCTCATGGATTCAACCCTTGAAGGTCAGGATGAGTAGGTTAGATGTCTATATTATGTGTTTTCTTGGTCATTTGGTGAGGTTGGACTCACTTGGATGCTCTGAGCTTGATTGTACACCATTGTAAGCAGTTTGGCAAGGAAATTAATAGGAATTGTAGCTATTTTTATGGGATCCCTGTGGTATGGTGTTTTAGCATAGTTTCTTCTTTTGTTATTAGTTGTTTATATATTTTATGTATGCCATCATCTATTTCACTACTTCTAATTGAATGATATTAAGATAGATAGGTAGAATCCATTGTTTGCAGTGCTCTACCTTGGGAAATCATTCAGTATTCTATGTTTTCTGTTGTTTGAGAAGGATTCATGATTGCCACATGCCCTCCTTAGCTCCTCACTGGTCTTAGACACCTCACCTCACTTAATTTCAAGTGCTAAAGCCTATACCTACCTTGCCCCATAGAACACCCTGCATTTTGACCTAAACTGCCCAGCTCCATCTGATCTAGCAAACACCAACAAATTCAATCAAAACCTTTTGAGCTACTATACCTAGCCTAAACTCCCTATATAATCCATTCAAATTGACTAAGATCCTAAAGGAGAGAGCCCTCTCTCGACCTTGTAGGTCTAGCTACGAGGTTAAGTGGTTTATGGTTACCCTGGAAGCTTGCCTTCTTCAGCCCGAGGCAAATCTAGGTGATAACACTTCCTTTATAAAGAATTTTAAGATCTTTGGTAGCAAATGGTTCATCAAAAAGAATGATTACAATCTCAATAAATTGAGTCAAGAGAAGATGAAGGGATACTTCTTATCTATTCATCCAGGAGCAGAGGCTACAAGTTTTATAAGAAGAGTGTAACTACCTCTCTTAAACTCTCTTAATATTCTCTCAGGACAGTGTTACTTATTGTTTAACCCAATCCCCAAGGTCCATTAAGAAGATGGGCTTAGAAAAAAACCTTATTTTTACAAGTCTATGGAATAAACTTTTGATTTCACTGATATGTTCAAATCATCAAGAGATTTGTGGTGATACCAATTTTACCTCAATTTGAGACTTGGATCAAAAGTTTCACTCAATTAAAGTTTTTGATTATTAAAATAGGTTAGGTCAACATGTTGTCCACATGGAACCCATGTAGCCTCCAAACAAATATGACAAATCATCTTTGTGGGTACCATCGGTCAATTCCACATCATGTCATTGTGGGTTATCACTGCCCTCAACATTGAACATTAAACAAGGAGAATGAGGTGGTCGGTGGAAAGTGGTGGTAAGGTTCGATGATGGAACCTTGGCTCAGGCTAGATGACCTCTGCCAATGTGCTCACATTTGTTATATTGTGCAATGATCACTATGTGAAGCGATGAGTAGTGGGAAGCATTATGTTTCTCCAATTTTTTCATTTACCCTGCTCCTATACCTTTTGTTTATTATTAACCAATGTTAGGCAAGTGTATTGTCCCTCACTTGTTCCTCAAACTTACCTGCTATGGCCAATGGATTATGGCTAGTGCATGTTCACAATGCATGGCTCCATTGTAGCATGGTTCAAACAGAGCCCCCTTGGTGTTGGCCTTGCCAACATAGAAATGAAGTTACGTTTTCCCACTGCTTTCCAAACCCCAAAATGTAAGCCCATAAGAAATAAAATATCTTAGGTTGGGTTTATAAAGTAGAAATGTGATCGCTTCATGCCTAGCCTCTTGAGGACTTAAGGTGACTTATAGACCAATGGCCTGATACTCAAATTCTTTGTTGTTTTGAATATGATAACCAACATAGGGACTAGCTAATCTAGGTCATTACTCATGTGTCTTGAAATCAACCAATTAAACATAAAACATAATTTCCCATTCACCATGTACGTAATAATGAATTGCATATTCTAGGCATACCTTGAAATTCATGAGCATATAATATATCATTCTAATCACGCTCATAATAATGATCCTCATAACTCATGAATTCAATTGCATTAACAAACACACAAGATCTCACACCATTCAAAACATAACACAATTCATCACAACCTATAAGAAAATATACATATGCAATTTACATGTATTTCTGTATTTAAAGATCATTGGAAACTGAAGGACAGACTTCACCTCTCCACCCAAATGTAGGCCAACCATATTGTACTTTTTCTTGCAGTTGGAAACCCTTGAGCTAGAACTGAATTTTGAGGGATGTGTATTCAAGGAAATTCACACCCAAGGTGTCATGAAATTTAATTTCTTAAATTTCTACAAATTTAATTATCAATTGGGGCTTGTAAGTTGACAAGATGTCGGCAAAGTGTACATAGAAGTAGATTTGACTAGTTTTCAATCAATAAAGTGTAAAACATTCTATTGCTAAAATATTTCTACTGGACATGGATTCATCACTTTCATGCCACATAAACATAAATCAAATATCTATTTTAAAATATTCTTCCATTCATCAACATCATAGGGATGTCCAACAGGTTTAGTAGTTTCTATAGATAAACAAGTAAATGATGCATCAAACCACATTTTGCTGGTAACAAAAAGAAAACCAAACTCTTTGAGAGTTTCTGGTCCAATTCCTGGGGTTTCTTGTAACTCCTTATGGATCCCTTTGTTTTTAACTCTCCACGTAGGTCCTTCACAGCACCCAAGAAAAATTACTCAACTCACAGAAATGTAAATGAAATTTTTCAAAAAATAAATTATACCTATAGGACTATAAAAGAAATAAAGTAATGTGTGTACCATAATATTATAGAACTACAAATAAAATAAAGTAATGCATTTACCTATCATCTACAAAATTAAGAGTGCATCCTAGATCAGGGGACCTTTCCTAACTAGGAGTGCTGAAAGTGAGGAGAAGCTTTATGTCAAGATGAAACCATAAACAATGCATTTTATATTAGATCATCAAAATTACAAAGTACAGAATGAGCATACAACAATGGCCACAATAAAAATTCAATTCCTTATGAAAAATAAGCAACAGATATATATATATATATATTATATTATATATTATTAATATATATATAATATATAATATATATATTATTATATATATTATAAATATATATATATATAAGATTCAATATCCACTAGCTTAGGTCAAGAAATCTGAAATAAAGATTTTGGTCCCATAGTAATCGTTATAACTATGAAACCAATTTGTACAAAAATACAAAAGGAACACAACCATTCAACCAACACTATACATTTTGGAAAATATTTTCTCAGATAGCAAGATCATTTGTTGCAACAAAAAAGAATACATCCTAAGTGGCACTAATTTTCTTGGTTGGACAAGTCATCGACGTGAATACCAATGTTGGACTTTCATTGTCTATTCACTAGGGATTTCGGTAACTACTTCCAATTGCTACTTCTGATAACTGGGCTTGATGTATATGGTTAGTGCATTTTGGTAACACATAGCTATTAATCCTATAACTTACACAAAAGAGTTGCAATGTCCCAAAGTGATTAAGTAGAGAAAACACACTAAAAGACACACCAAATTAATGAAAAAATGCATGAAATGTTGAATGGTCACCTTAGTAACTTGTAACTTCTAAAAGCATGATGTTGATAGGATACTAACAAAGTATTGGGAATTGGAAGGAAAAACAGAGGAAAATGGGTCAAAAAGAGTGTTTGATAGGTGCACTAGATGGGTCAAAGTTGAGACTCGTCACAAGGCTTAGTCTTATAACCAAGAGAAGGAGTCCATTATCTAGGTAGTTTACTAACTACTCTCCGGTAGTAAGAACCATAGTGCCTCACTTTCTCTCTAGGTTAATTCACATGGATTCACTCTAGATCAAATGAATTACATCTTAGTTCCAGGAGGTGAAATCTTCTACTTTTGGTGGTTTATCAACTTCCTATTCATGGGAAGCACTATATGGGTCTGAAATCCACTATCCAAGTAGTTTATCAGCCTAACAACAAGCATCGCAGTGGCTCATATTTCCCTATCCTGGTGGCTTATCAGCCAAGAAACAAGTACCAGGTGGTTTCACAACCTCACAAAAAGCACCATAGTGATCCAATTCCCCCACTATGTTTCCCACTAATCTTATAGGATTAAAAACAACATCTAAATACCTTCATATGGTATATGCATGGAATATCACCCCGAACTTCCAAACGCTCTCTCTTAGATAGTATAGTTCCATTAATTAATTGCTTTAGTTTAGGTGCTTCTTGGCTTTTCTTTGCAAGGTTGATTCTTCTCCTTCTTCGTGTTGGTCATTGCCTTGCTTCTTTGCTTCACTTTTGAACTCTTAGGTAGCCTTACTCTAATTCCACACCATCTCTTCCTTTACACCTCTAGCCTTTTAGTTTGCATCTTCCATTCTCTTCATCATGTTTCATGAGGAAAAGGCCAATATGGCTATTTTCCTTAAATCGGGCTTCCCACTCCACAACTCCATTTTCCTGTCAGCACAAGGAAATCTATAGTTAGACTACAATCATGGTAATTAAGGTAGGTTGGTATGGTCCTACTCATGACACGCCATAGGAAAACCAAAAATGCATACAATAGACCATCAATAGGCATGCAAAAACCTTCCATAAGCCTTGCCCTTGGAGCTTGGGATCTATATGTCCCTCTCTTTAGCCAATCATTAGTTTATTTTTCTCACATAGATTTAAATATGTTTATTATTCACATAGTTGTATTTACATACATGAGGTGCTATGAAAAAGGGTAGTTATAGACCCCACCCCCTTAAAGGAACACCTTCCTTGGTGTTTTATAAACAAAACACAAAAATTACCATTGAGATTTATATTTGCATATCTTACATCTATCTACATGGTAAACAAAAATGGGTAAGATATTCTCGTTTGATTTTCCATTTCTTAGGTATCTTCTTCAGGTCTAAAATGCTTCCATTGCACCTTGACCTGATTTATTACTCAATTCAAGAGTGTATTCTACCTCCAATACAAAATTCATAGTGGCTCTAGTTGGAAATCCTCCTTAGTTTCCATTTGTATCACAAATCAATCAACAACATGATTAGTATCACAAAAATACTTCTTAAGCAAACATATATGAAAAGCATAATGTGCTTTCATTGTGGGTGGTAAGGCAAAACTATAAGGCATTGACCCCACTCTTTTCAAAATATGAAAGGGTTCACAAAATATGGGTGCCAATATAGCAAAATACCTCGGTTTCAATGAGCTCTTCCTTCGTCTAATGTGGATATACACACGCTCTCCCACTTGAAATTCCTTGCACACGTTCTGTTGGTTTACGTAACTCTTCTTCCTATCTTAGAATTACTTTAAATTCTGCTTGATATGGAGCACTTCATTCTCCAAGTCCATCAACATGTGTAGCCCAAGGACCACCTTATTCACTATGTCACCCAACTAATAGGAGTGTTACATTTTCTACCATACAAAACCTTAAAAGGGCTCATATTTAGCGATCTTGGTACCCATTGTTGTAGGCAAATTCAAGTAGTGGAAAAAATTCCTCCCACCTCTTTGGCTTATGCATGACGTACATCCTCATCATGTCCTTTAAAATTTTGTTCACTGTTTCAAGTTTGCCATCAATCTAAGGGTGATATGTTGTACTCAAATCTAGATGGGTTTCAAAACCAACAAACTATGTCTTGGAAATTTGAAGTGAACTTGGAATCACAATATGAAATGATCTTCTTGGGTATGCCATGCAACTTGAATATTTCCTTCATGAAAATATAATCTATGTCAATGGCTTTGTGGGTGGACTTGATAGCTAAGAAATGTGTCACCTTACTCAATTTATCCACAACCACAAAAATGGTGTCATGTTTCTTGGATATTCTTGGCAATCTAGTTATGAAGTCCATAGATATGACTCACCACTTCCACTTAGGAATGGGAATTGGTTGTAGAAATCCCACTGAGTGTCTACATTCTACTTTGATTTGCTGACATTATTTGTACCTGGAAATATATTTAGTAACTTCCCTTTTCACACCTTACCAATAATATATTTTATTCTTGGATTTTATCATTATTTGATAATCGGGATGACTTGATTAAGTTATTTTGTGAAACTCATCCAAGATGAGCTTATTCAAGTCACCCTTACAAGGAACACACCACCTATCTTTGAATTTCAACATTCCATCATGTGTGAGTGTACAATTCTTACTCAACAGCCCTTCATCTCCTTTTGTAAGCATTCTTTCACATGTTAAAAGTGATCATCATGTATCAATGACTCCATGATATTTTCTTTAATATTAAACTCGCAAGTGCTCATGGTTATCAAGTGTTCCACTTGTAGACTTCTTCTAAGTGCATTTGTTACTTTTTTAAAGTCAAGTGTGCATCCTCTATGTTTAAATTTTTTTAAGGGAAGTTCAAGTCCAACTAGACGGGGCCTTATCTTGTTGAAAAATGCTATGATAAAGGTTTAGTGCAGATCAAAATTATAGATGAAGAGAATATTCCAATTTTGACTAGCGGTCATCGATTGAAATTCTATAAGAAACCCCTATCCAGGGCTGAATTTACTGATTCAATAAGAAATGAGAAAAATTTGATTGAGAGAATCGTATATCCCAATCCATTCAACCACTAACAATAGTAAAAGAAAAAAAAAAGGAAAAAAAAAAACTCAAGTGAAAACCTCCTCTCAGGAACTTGACCTAGGCTCATTAGTTGAAAAACTCTCTGAGGTGGCCTACAAGTCTAATAAAAAGGAAAAAAAGAAAAAAAATAATAAATATCCATAGGTGAAAACCTACTTTTAGGCACCTAGGGTAGACTAATTATCTAAAAACCTCTGTGAGGAAGCTAGTGGGCCTAAAATAAAGAGAGAGAAAAAAGAAGAGAAACAAAGAAAAAGAAAAATGAAGAAAATATTTTATCTCACCTTGACGTATGTGTAGGTATAACAGAGGGACATTAGTAAGGTAAATTAAATAGGTGAACCTACACATCTAGACTATAACATCAAGCCATGTACTCTCAGAAGGCTTAGGAAGCAACCCTATACCATTTTTCTTCATTATGTAACATCTACAACATCATCTTAGCATTACCAAGTCTTTTTTTTGTGCATTTTTTTCCACATCTCTGAGTTTCTATAGGAAAGTCCTATAATGCTACAGGATCACCCACATTTGGTAAAAATACACATTTCAAATATTTTGTCTACATCCAAGAAAGGAAAAATCATAAAAGGCTTTATAATACCCATCCATTGCACCAACATGTCTCACCCCTGAGTTTTTCCTCCACTATTCATCATTTTATGTCCACAACATCTTATATTCCTCAACTTTTCCATCTCAGAAGCGATCAACAACATATCCAACCTATCCACCTACCTCTCCTTGAATTATTAGGACCCTTTGATGAGTTATAAGAATAAAATGATGATTATGAACAGTTGTTGTGACTACTACACGAGAGTACATAGTCTTGTAGCATCATTTAGAAACCCTACATGCCCAAGTCTCCAACACTCTTGAAGGAAACAATTGCTTGACACGAATTTCCACACCTCCAAGAGTAGCTTTGGAAACAACTCTCAGCTCAAGGAAATCACCTTGAGCAACTACAAGATCTCATGTAGTTTGCTACAGGATCTCTTGTCCAGCAACAACAACATCAAAGTCACATGTAAAAGCATCAAACTCATCCACATAAGCATTAAAAACACTCGCAAAATCATCAAAGTTACGGAACTAGGTATGAATATTTTAACCTCACCCTTTGAAATTATCTCAAGCATGAGACAATGTTGAAAGTGCAAAGGGAAGAGAGATCTATATCAAAATTAATCTAGTGGTGCTCTCATCCAAATTTGGTAGGGAATGATTCAAAAAGTAACTTGTTATCACTTACTGATGGCAGAAGAGTTTAGTATGAAGGATGACAAGGAGTAAGTAGGGGCCAACTTACATGTTGCATGCTATTCCATCTCATCAACCATCGACAAGCAGTCCACTTAACTCGAGAAAAATCCAAGCTTATTACTTCATGTTTTGCATGAAACATTGTTTAAAAATCCAAACGATACCTTCCATCATTATGTGAACAAGATACAATTATCAAACTTCCAAACTATCTACTATAAGACCCTACACGCATTGCTACTAGTAACAAGCAGACTAATACAAGATACAAGCAGGATGTTACAAGGTGTCAAATTATTACCCAAAAAAATCACAAAATCCTCAGATGAGTTAAAAGGAAAGGGCCTCCTTAAAATAAATGTAAGTCAAATTCCTCCACTCACATTTTGCATAGTTCTCAAATTGCTTTAATTTATCAAGCAAAGTTTTTGTGTTAGACAGTCTGAGTCAAACACAAAAGCAATCAACTAGTTTGTTGTTTTTAAAATAATACAAATTGGAAAATGATGATGAATTTCATGGAGTAATCAGTTGACAAGTTCTCTCCTTCTCTATTTTTGAATATTGTACTTTTTCTCTAAGCTACAGGATTCCATGCTACCACAAGGAACCCTAATTCCTTTAGTAGCACAAAACCAATACTCACTCGAAAAACTCTTCCCTAAATATGTGAAGAATTGTATCATACCATGGGAGGTGATTTAATAGAAGAGAACCCACATTCATTATAACCCTAAGGTTAGGGATATCTTAGAATACTATAATTGGCTAGTTTTCTTTGAGAAATTAAGAGGCTATGATGATGAGGTTGCCTTAGAATTTTCTTTGAACCTAAAACATCTTGAAAGCCAAGAAATAGTCATTGTAGTTAAGGGTTTGATCATATATCTTAATGAATACCTAACTAACAGAGTCACTACCATTCCTAAGGGGATTAAATCAATTAAGGAAGAGATACATGAAGCAATTAGTGCAGAAAGAGGATTCTTCCTCCCTAATCAACATCCCAAAGAAGATAAGATTGGGATCAGGAGGGAAATCCTACCACATCCATGGGATGAGGCTGCATATCATATCCCAAATAAATTTCTTATGAAGGGAGATTAAGCATTGTTTATGGCTACCAGTTTAGGATCCTATATCAACTCAAGTTCCAAACTAACTTACTTTTCCATGAAAAGCTTAACATCCCACATTTTCTCCCTCAATCCATGAAAGATATGAGAACCAAAGTAGCCTATCAACTTGCACTGCCTCTGAAAATGAAAATCCATGATGCTTTCCATGTGTCATTGCTTAAGAAGTATGTTAAATATGTTGATAATGTGATTAACTGGTCTGTATTGCAGGTGGAGCAAGAAGGAAAATTCTAGCTGGAACCTCAATATATTTTGCAAAGAAAGATGCTCATGCTCTGGAATCGACCAATCGAGCAGGTTAAAGTGTAATGGAAGCACTTTGGGGCCAATGAAGCTACATGGGAGATGGTTGATCAGATGCGAACTATGTATCCTTCTTTATTCACTGGTTGAGAGGAATTATTTTGGTATATGTTTTGGTGTGGTGTTTTGGTATATGTATATATGTATATATGTATATAGATTTAAATATCGACATGAGTTGTGTTATAAAGCTCCAATAAGTGGTATGGGTGTCATGTCATTATGGTTGTTGTGATTGTTATGTTTTCCATGTTGGTTTTCTTCTCAACGGGTTGATCATTGTAAACACTGCATCGAGCTAAGTTATAAAACTCCATGGGCAGTATGTTTTGCCTTTTAGTGGTTTCGTTGGTTGTAGGCATCATTGAACATCAAGGACAGTGTTCCCCCATGGGGGGAGGGTTATATAACAACCCAGGAAAAAAATCGATGTAATAAAGTTAATAAAAGAAAATAATAACCAAGGATATGGGACACGTATTCTAAGCTAGCGTTGAGCAAAACATCCTAGTGAGGGTAGTGTTCATTTGGTTTATTATGGGTAAGGAAATTGACAAAGGCAAAGGATTTGAAAAGGAAAAGAGGAATTAATTGGAATTTTATTTATGAAAATAATGGAAAATAAAAGAAAAGGAAGGTGAAAGGTCACAAGTTGCATGTGAGGATGAAAATGAAGGAAAATAATGGAAACTGAAGAAAATAAAGGCCTCATTAAAAAGGCTTATGAGGATCAGTTCACAACCTTTTGTCAATTCAGTTTTGGAGCTCCCTCTCTATTCTCTCTACTCTCTCATACTCTGATACACTCAGAGTATTCTTGGAGCACTCTAGCATTAGAGGAAGGAAGACAAAGGAAGGACAAGAAAGCAAAGTGAAGCAAATATCAAGCAAGGAAGAGTGGGATCAAGCAACTACAATGAGATTACTTGCCCGTATCGAGTATCATGTATGATTTTCTTGCTAGTTTTGGTATGTGTGGTACATGCATGTATGTTACTAGTTTTCTTGTTGTCATGGACATGGTTATTTCCAAGTGTGACAGTAGTTTCAGCCTTGCCTTGCCATTTCTGGATAGGCATGGTGTTATAGGGTTTTTGTTACTCGGTTGAATTGGATTAACAGATGGTTTCAAAACTGAGTGGGGTGGTGTCAAGAAAATCACGAGGCCTAGGAATCCCTTGACCGGTAATAGCGAGATACACGGTAAATCCTGATATTGAATGTTCTTATTGGGCCTAGGAATACCTTGACTGGTAATGGTGGGATACATGGTAAAGCCTAGAAGGTAGAAACAAAAAACTCCTCATGGTTTAGGTGGAGAGATCTGGAAGCATCCATGCTTGTTTGGGCCTAGGAGTCCCTTGGCGAGACACATGGTAAACCATGGGGAAGCCTTGGTGGTTTTTGTTGTGAGTCCCACATTCATGGATGGAATATGGCATGCGGGTGATTGGTTGAAAGAAAGATTTGGTTGAGCACAATCTATGGTTGGGTGGTACATGGAAGTCCCTGAATTGGTTGGATTTTGCATATGTTAATAAGATATCTTTTCCTGTTGTGTTTTATGTGTAAATGTACTTGTTATTCTATAGATTTAATGGCCATTCTATTGTCATTATTATGATGGTTATTGTTGGAGATAATACTTAGAGGGATGGCCAATCATTATTTACAATTCAATAATTTTTTTATATTTCCCAAACATATTTATATATGCTACTTCAGTGAAGTGAACTTGCGTGTGCACGCTATTGTGATTAGAGAAACCAATATATACCCAGAGAACTTATGATTTAGTCAATTTATCATGTGTTGATATTTAATCTGTGCATCAGTGATTTAATATACAGTAACTATGTGCAGTAATAACATAATAAATTATCACACATAAGAAACACACATGAACACCAACATTTAAGGTGGAAACAAAATGCAGGTGAAAAACCACCTGCTTTTGTTGTCTCTGTCTTCTTTTAATACAAGGAAAATCTGTTTACAATCTTGTGCTGGTGCAAACTCATACTAGTACACAGTCACCCACCTATAGAAGGCTACAATATTCTCTTGTTTTCCAGCTTCTACTGGAATGGAGCTACAACCCCCCTAGATCTTGTACTAGCTGATATGTTTACTAGTACGTAGGCGTAGGCCTACAGAAGGCTACGACATTCTCTCTTCCTCCAGGGACAATGTTTCATTAATTTTCAGATTGGATGCTCCTGGTACACAATAATACAAATTAAGGCCTTGTTTCATCAAATTTTCACACTAGACCCATTAGAACTTTCAAGCTATATCAACCAACAATCAATTAATCTGAACAGTCAGATCACTGTCACCAGAACACTATGCTAAACCCAAAAACTTGCATCATCATTCAGAACCATTTGCAACCTCAAAAATCATACATCAGAATGCATGCGCTACTTTACTAAACCCAACCTACGTGAATGCACTACTTCCTTTAACAAAACCTACATATACCTTCAAAACTACTGAATCATAAAAAATTTTGAATCAAATTTGTACTAACCAGTAATATTATGAACATCTAGTGTCAATTTACAGAGATATAGATAGTGAATAGGAAAGATAACCCTTCTCAGTTAATCAATCAATCAGACACAAAATCCTTATGCATTCAGTTTTACTTTCAGATCTAAGAAGACTTCATTGACCGAAAACAGTAAAACAACAACACTGGTCAGATAGATCAGTCATTTCTAAACAACAGACTTTTATTTTGCATCTGCTACTCAGAAGAGTCAAACCTGCGTGTATACCTGCCTTTACCAAGGTGAACCAGCGTATAGATCTACAAAAATTAACTTACTACTTCGCTACTATTCCAGACTTCAAAAGTACCCAAATCATGACATTTAAAGAATAAAACATGCGTAAGAAATCAGATATAGCCCAACCAATATAATATCATATAATGATGTCATTTCAGGTCTCATGATCATGATCCAACATTCTATCCAAGGTTCACAAAATATTTCATATCATATCATAATCATAGCCCCTACAACATAAAATATACTTCAGATAGAAGTATTCCTGAGAAACCCTTTCACTTGCACACTTAGCCCTTTGATCTTCTCCTCCTTATATATTTTTGGCCTTCCTGAATACCTTGGACCAAAAAAACACTTAGAACCTATGGTATTCTTGGATGGGATCAAATAACTGTTACTCCGCTCAATATTGTGGGCTAATACCATGGTATGGACCCTTGGTATTCTTTAGTTTGTTATTTCCTTGATTTTCCAACTTATACTTGCTTTTCCTCTTGTGAAAGTGTGTGCATACGTATATGCTCTTTTTGTTGTGTTAACTCGTGTGTATACACTTATTTGTCAAAGTGAAACTGCGTATACAACTTACAACATCCTTTTCCTTCAACTTCTTGATTCTAATCAGTAGACCCTCGTTCCAACTTCCTGTTCTTCTGTACCAATGTCTTGTTACCTCTAAATTGACCTGTTACAATGTGAGTTTCCTTTTATCAAATCTAAACTGATCTGTGAGTGAGTTGCCATCAAGGACAACACTTGTATCATAATGCCAACAATCTCCCCCTTTGGACTTGATGGAAACCATATGGGTGTTGATTGCTTCAAGATATTGAACCTGTTAGGAATATAAAGCAACACCAAAATACTCTCCCCCTTTGACATCAAGGGCAAAGAGAGGACCAAGATATTCTCCCCCTTTGAGATACACTATGTTTTCCATGCTCCCCCTGAGTACATGCAGAGTCTGTAGAGATATGTTCAAAATAATAACATGACTCTATACCTCAATGAAGTGAGCATGACCTCCCTAAGACCAATGACTCATACATACATCAATCACCCAACCAAGTGGGGATACACCAAATTTGACTCATCCACCCAACCAAGTGGGGATATACCAATTTTTTATACATGGCTGAAATATAACAATTATTACATCATCTGTCCCATGCATAGTGGGGAAACAAATTACATCATATGTCCAATAGGACTCATTCAAAAATAGAATATGACATAAGGTGACATATTACACCCTAGATCTTTACATGACCTATGCAATAATGAATATCTGAAACCATAGCTAAAATCAGCAACCATAATGCCAAAAATGTAGAATGTTTGTGAAGGATAATGCTCCCCATGAACCTGTGCTACTTGTGCATTGTCAACAAACCATTCATCAAGGAATCTTCATCAGTCAAATAAAAATCAATGAACAAAGCATATCAACAGACCATAATCATCAATATCAGACTGAGCACCCATTTCAGAGTCTAACCCACTGTTTTTCTATCAGAAAAACATATAAGCTTCTTCAGCCACAGAAACTCGCGTATATATGTGACTATCCTTCATGAAACCTGCGTATATGATCCTTCTTCAGAAAACTAGATTTAACAGCAGAATGAAGCAAAAACTACTCCCAGCTTTTGTCTGAGATATTCAAATGTTTCTCTGGGAAGTGGTTTGGTGAATATATCAACAACCTGTTCTTTGGAGGGAACATAATCCAATTTAGCCTTTTGTTCAAGCACTTGTTCTCATAGAAAATGGTATTTAATGGGTATGTGCTTGGTCTTTAAGTGCATGAATGGATTTCTCAAAATATTGATGGCACTTGTATTATCACATAGAATGGAGATGGGTGGAGTACATGTGATTCGAATGTCTTGCAATGTTTGCATCATCCAAAGTAGTTGTGTGTAGCAAGATGCAACAGCCACATATTCTACTTCAATTGTAGATAAGGCAGTCGAACTTTGTTTCTTGTTGAACCAAGACACTAATCGTGATCCCATATAGAATGCACCTCCACTAGTGCTTTTTCTATCATCAACATTTCCTACCCAATTTGCATATGTATATGCATGAAGAGTAAGATATGTATATTTAGGATACCATAGACCAAAGTCTTGAGATCCTTGAAGATATTTGAATATTCTTTTTACTGCCTGAAGATGTGATTCCTTTGGATTTTCTTGGAACCTTCCAACAATTCCTACTGCATGCATGATATCAGGTCTGCTACTTGTTAGATAAATCAGACTTCCAATCATAGATATGTATGCTGGTTTTTCACTACAGGTGATTCACCATTAGAACTGAGACTGCATCCTGTTACCATTGGAGTACATACTAGTTTAGAATCTTCCATTCCATACTTCTTCAGGATCTGCTTGAGATATTTGCTTTGTAAAGAAAAATACCATCTTTCGTTTGTTGTACTTGTAGACCAAGAAAATAAGTAAGTTCACCAAGTAAGGACATTTCAAATTCTCACTGTATAACTGAAGAAAAGTTCTGACTCATAGATTCTTCATTGCTACCAAAACTGATATTGTCAACACAAACAACAATAATTAGCTATCATTTTCAATCTTTGCATATAACTTGTTGTCTGCAGAACCTTTTGTGAAGCCTTGTTGTTGTAGATATTTGTCAAGATGATAGTACCAGGCCCTTGGAGCTTGTTTTAGACCATATAGAGCCTTTTTTAGCTTACATACAAGATTTGCATCATTTCCTAGAATGAATCCTTCTGGTTGCTCAATATAAACTTCTTCTTCTAAATCTCCATTAAGAAAAGTTGATTTTACATCCATTTGATATACTTTGAATTTTCGAAAACTTGAAAGAGAAAGAAACATTCTTATGGCTCCAAGTCTGGAAACAAGTGCAAAAGTTTCTTCAAAGTCTATACCTTCTTGTTGAGCATACCCTTTACAAACAAGTCTTGCTTTGTTTCTAATAACTTATCCATTTTCATTCAACTTATTCTTAAATATCCATTTTGTTCCTATAACATTTTTATCATGAAGTCTAGGAACTAATTCCCAAGTATCATTCTTTTCAATTTGGTCAAGTTCTTCATCCGTGGCCTTAACCCAACATTCATCTTTGCTAGCTTCATTTACATTTTATGGTTCTATGGAGGATAGTAATGCTAGATAACTAGAGGTTCCTGTAAGAGTTCTTCTTGTCTGTACTCTAGACCCTTTTTATCCTAGAATTTAAGATTCTAGATGATTCTTTTGAGCATACCTAGATGGAGTCTTTTCCATGTTTATTGTATCTTCTTCTAATGCTTCATTGGTTTCTTCCTCTATACCATTTTGATTTGATATGGGAAAGAATTCATCATCTTCCTCATTGTCATATTCCTTTGTTGATTTCATTTGTTCCGGATTTCTACATGCTTCATCAATTACTACATCAATGCATTCAACATTTTTCGGAAGTCTTTTATTATAACATTTGTGTCCTTTACTTCTAGATGAATAACCAAGAAGAATTCCTTTGTCTGCTCTGGGTTCAAACTTACCAAGTTTTTCATCAGCCCTTTTGATAAAAAATTTACTTCCAAAAACTCTAGTGTTTTACAGTAGGAGGCTTACCATACCATAGTTCATATGGAGTTTGATCACTATTTACCCGAACATTAGCTTTGTTGAGAATAGTCACGGAAGCAAATGTAACTTCACCCGACAAGGTTGTAGGAGTTCTAGATTCATCAAGCATAGCTCGATCCATTTGTTGAACTATTCTATTCATTCTTTCCACTATGCCATTTTGTTGAGGAGTTCTGGTGACTGAGAACTACCTTTTTATTCCTTGTTGTTCACAAAAATCAAAGAATTCATCTGATATGAATTCTCCCCCTTGATCAGATCTGAGACATTTGATTTTTCGATCTAATTCATTTTCAACTAAAGCTTTGAAGGCTTTAAACTTTTCAAATGCTTCATCTTTATGCTTTAGTAGACCTATCCCACACATTCTAGAAAAATCATCAATGAATAAAATAAAGCATTCTTCTCTGTGAGGTGACTTTTTCCTTGTTGGTCCACATAAATCAGTATGGATGAGTTCAAAAGGCTTACTTGTTGATCCTTATTTTTCATAGAAATGAACTCTCGTTTACTTACCAACTTGACATGGTTTACATATGGTATTTTCTGGAATGCTGATATCTGGAATATCATGGACCTCCTTGAGCCTGCATGCTTTTCTTATTTGAGAAAATCTTAGATGCTCCAATATTTTGTGCCATAACTAGTTTTCTTTTGTTTTTCTTAGATAGAATTGTTTTTGTCCTCCTTTGAGTATAAATTGTTTGGAGTTCTTGTACCTTTGATCATTGTCTTTCTTGTATCAAGCTCACGAACCACACATTTGTTTAATCGAAACACAACTTCATTTCCTTGATCACACATTTGACTGACACTCAAAAAGTTATGCTTTAAACCATCTACATGCATGACATTTTGAGCTTTAACCTTTTCTTTCAAATAAACAGAACCTTTACCTTTAATGACAACTGGAGTGTCATTTCCAAACGAGACATTCTTTTCCTTTTCCAAAGAATTATATGACTAAAGTTTCTCTTTATCACCTTTTCATGTGTTTGGAGCATCTGTTGTTAATGTACCACTAATTTTATTGTCCTTCTGCAAATAGATCTATGCCACATCTTTCTGATTGAACTTCCTTCTTCTCCATACCTTGGAATTTGATGATGATTGCTCCTTTTGAAGTGTTGGCCGAAATTTTCTCCTACATTTAGATTCTTCATGACCAAAGTTATTACAAAACGAACATTCAATTTCATATTCAAGAGCAGAGAAGTTATTATAGGAACTTTTCTTGATTCCTATTATGCTCCTTTGATTTCATGCTTCTCTATTCATGATAGTTTTTTAAGCAACACATTGAGCAGCCTTATGCCCAAAGTTATGGCATGAAAAGAATTGTCCATTAAAGAAGTTTTTGTGATCATAGAATATTTTGGCATTGTTTACTTTTTGATTGATGCTTCTATTGATGTTCATCCTTGGATTAAATTGAGCATGATTTACCTGATGAGTACTTTTAGGCTTTTGTTGACAATTGGCATATTGTTCACTAGTCTTTGTTGCATCAAGATAGCTTCTGGTGGAGGCTGACAGCTTTTGTGATTGGGATGATTCTTCAATATATCCAAGAACTTTCATTATAAGAGGAGAACATTGAACCTTGATGATTTCATTTAAATTTTCTGATTCTTTAGCAAATCTAAGATTAAGAGATTTTGTCTTCTCTAGTTCTTTTATTAGACCCACAACTTCACATTATAGTTTTTCATTATGCTTTTCTATTTTAGCGAGTTGATGTGTCAATGTGTCTATGATCATATTATTTTCTTCCAAACAGATTTTGAGTTTTGTGATATCTTCAAGAAAGTATTCCTCTTCTAAGGCATCCAAAAAATCATCACTATCATAAGCCATGAGTAGTTTATAATCTTGTTCAATTTCATCTTCATCACTATCAAATAATCCATCACTGTCTTCATGAGTATAGTAACTTCTTATATTAACAACTTGTTTCCTATTTCCTTTTTCGGATTCTTTCCTTTTTCATGATTATCTTTATTAGGACATTTCACAGCATAATGGCCAACTCTACCACAAGAAAGGCATTTGAATGGTAGCTTACCTCTAAATCTTCTGGAACCCCGTTGAAGCTTCTTGACAAATTTTACCTCATCTTCTTCTTATGAAATATATATTGATTCATTGTGCTCTTCCTTTTCATTTCCCTTTGATGAAGCTTTGAAAGTGACTTCTCTCATATCTGATGGACCTCCTTTCCTCATTTCAAAGACAGCTAGAATTCCATGAAGTTGAACAACAATAATAGATTGAATATCCTGTTTTTCTTCTATGGAAGATACTTTTGACTCAAATTTCGAAAACAAAGATCTCAAAATTTTCTCTACTAAAGTAGCTTCCTTTATCTCTTCACCCAGATTCTTCATACACTTAACAATCTCATCTACATGTAAAAAGTAACTAGAAATACTTTCATCACTATGCATCTTACGAGTTTCATATTGAATTCTGAGTGTTTGGAGCTTAGCATGTTTTACCTGGGAGTCTCCTTTGTAGCTCTGAATGATTTTGTCCCATGTCTCTTTAGTTGTCTTGAGTTGCATGAATTTGATGAATTCTGATTCTGACAGACTTTCCAATAAAGAATTGACTTCTTTGGCATTGGTTTCGTATAAATTCTTACCTACTTTATCTGTAGGTCTTGTTGTTGGAAATTGATATATTCCTTCCACAATTTCCCAGACATCGGTTCCAAGCAACTAAAGATAGGCTTTGGTTCTTATTTTCCAATATACCAAGTTGTTCCCATTCAAGATTGGTGGTCTGATAAATCCCATGCCTTCGTGATTGTTCATCTTGAAAGATATCCCTTCAAGCGATCAAACTTCTTCTGAAGGACCTGCTCTGATACCAATTGTTGGAAATAATACTGAGAGGGGTGGTGAATTAGTATTTACAATTCAATAATTTTTTTATTTCCCAAATAGATTTATATATGCTACTTCAGTGAAGTGAACTTGTGTGTGAACGCTACTGTGATGAGAGAAACCAGCGTATACCCAGATAACCTATGATTTAGTCAATTTATCATGTGTTGATCTTTAATCAATGCATCAGTAATTTATTATATAGTAACTATGTGCAGTAATAACATAATAAACCATCACACATGAACACCAAGATTTAAGGTGGAAACCCAGTGCGGAAGAAAAACCACCTGTCAATGTCGTCTCTGTCTTCTTTTAATATAAAGAAAATATGTTTACAATATTGTACTGGTGCAGACTCATACCAGTATGCAGGCACCCACCTACAGAAGGCTACAACCTTCTCTCATTTTCCAGCTTCTACTGGAAGGGAGATACAACCCCCTAGCTCTTGTATTAGCTGATACGTTTACTAGTACGTAGGTGCTAAACTACAGAAGGCTATGAACTTCTCTCTTCCTCCAGGGACCATGTTTCATTAATTTTCATACTGGATGCTCCTGGTATAAAACAATACAAATGAAGGCCTCATTTCATCAAATTTTCACACTGGACCCATCATAACTTTCAAACTGCATCAACCAAAAATCAATTAATCTGAACAGTGAGATCATTGTCACCAAAACACTCTACTGAACCTAGAAACCTACCTCATCATTCAAAACCAACTGCAACCTCCAAAATCATACATCAAAATGCATACGCTACTTTACTGAACCCAAACTATGTGTATACACTACTTCCTTTAACAAAACCTGCGTATACCTTCAAAACTACTTAATCATAAAAACTTTTGAATCGGATCTATACCAACCAATAATATTCTAAACATCTACTGTCAATTTACAGAGATCTATACAATCAGTAGCAAAGATAACCCTTCTCAGTTAATCAATCAATCAATCAGACACAAACTCCTTATGCATTCAGTTTTACTTTCAAATCTAAGACTTCATTGACAAACAACAGTAAAACAACAACACTGATCAGATAGATTAGTCATTTCTAAACAACGAGATTTTCTTTTGCATATGCTACTTGGAAGAGTCAAACCTGCATGTATACGTGCCTTTACCAAGGCAAACTGGCATATAGAACTGCAAAAATTAACTTACTACCTCGTTGCTATTCTAGACATTAGACATACCTAGATCATGACATTTAAAGAAAAAAACATGTGTAAGCAATCAGATCTAGCCCAACCAATATTAGATCATATAATGATAAGTCATTTTAGGTCTCATGATCTTGATCCAACATTGTATCCAAGGTGCACAAAATATTTTAGATCACATCATAATCATAGCCCCTGCAACATAAAATATACTTCAGATAGAATTATTCCTGATAAACCCTTTCACTTGTGCACTTGACCCTTTGATCTTCTCCTCCTTATATAGTTTTGGCCTTCCTCAATACCTCAGACCAAAACAACACTTAGAACCTGTGGTACTCTTGGATGGGATCAAATAACTGTTACTCCACTTAATATTGTGGGCTAATACCATGGTATTGACCCTTGGTATCCTTTAGTCTTGTATTTCCTTGATTTTCCAACCTATACACGCTTTTCCTCTTGTGAAAGTGTGTGCATATGTATACGCTCTTTTTTTTTTTATGTTAACCCACGTGTGTACACTCCTTTGTCAAAGTGAACCTACGTATACAACTTATAACATCCTTTTCCTTCAACTTCTTGATTCTGATCAGTAGACCCTTGTTCCAACTACCTGTTCTTTTGTACCAATGTCCTGTTACCTCTGAATTAACCTGTTACAATGTGAGTTGCCTTTTATCAAATCTAAACTGACTTGTGAGTGAGTTTCCATCAAGGAAAACACTTGTATCATAATGCCAATAGTTATAAGCATGGTTTAGAACATATCTTAGTCATGGATCTCATCATGTTTTGATTAGTAAATGAATGAATAATGAATGTATGGCCTAATATATGATAATGAAACTATTATACGAGGGCATCAGTCCTTCTTTATGATTCTTAGATAAGTATGAGACCATTATGTCAAGATCTATTGTTATAACCTGTTGATTACATGTTCATGAAATGCTTGATAGAATGCCTGTCATGACTGATAGGGTCTAGGTCAAGTCCTTGTTCAATTTTTTGCAAGTGTAGCCTTGATTCATTACTATTTATAATTTCTAGAAGTTTCATGAAGTTATGGGCCGAGGCCTAAATCTTAGACCTGAAAATGTGGCTCAAAATTCAAGGTCGCTGGCACAAAATTGCCTGAAAAAGGCTGCAGTCACATGGATGGCTTGTAATGGGAGTGACTGAAGGATTTCAGTCACATGGATGACTTGTCATGGGAGCAGTTGGAGGGTTTCAGTCACTTGGAGGGCTTGTCATGGGAGTGACTGAGGGTCTAGATTAGTGAAAAGCTAAGTTGACTCATGGCTTGGTCACTTGGAGTGGTTGGTTGGATCCTAGGGGTCCTATAGCACCTGAGGAAGTTCTGTAAAATGTTGGTCCTTCAATTCCACTTCCTTAAGGTGATCTAGGAGATCGAATCATATCATAGTAACTCTTTGTCACATGTTTACCCTGACAGGACGGTAATTTTGGTAAATGTGGGAGGAGGGTGTTAAATTGGGCATAAGTTCGATAAATGCAGAAGCAAGTCGATGTCTTATTGTGAACAAGATAGAAAGGAAGAGTTTGCCAAAACATGGAGAAAAAAAATAAGGTTATTCATCCAGAAGAGTGTGGACTAGTTTTATATGCTAAGAATCAAGGGCAAATTGATAGTGGATGCTCAAAACACATGACAAGTGGCGAAAGTAGATTTATATCCTTTGATGAAGATTAAGGTGGAAACGTTACATTTGAAAATAATGCACTAGCAAGAATAATGGGTAAAGGGAAAGTCATCTTGGAAAAGGGAAAGACCAAGACTCAAAATGTGTTGTATATAAATGATCTTAACCATAACCTTTTAAGTGTTATTCATATGTGTGACCAAGGACATGAGGTGAATTTCAGGTCAAATGAGTGTGTGGTCAAAGAGTTGGACACATGAAAAACTATAGTTAAATCAGTTAGGACTCCAAGTAATGCATATGCACTAGAATGAGACAAAGAAAGTTTTCATTTGGGTAAAACTTATGAGGGTTATTGTGGTACAGGAGATTAGGGCACCTCACTTTTCATCAGTTTGTTAAATTAGGTAAAAAGAGTGATGTCCGAGACATGCCCAAAATAACCAAATCAGGAAATAGTGTCTACAATACATGCCAATTTGGAAAATAGTCAAGAGTTTAGTTCAAGGCAAAGGAATATTATACAAAAAGGCCTATGGAACTTATCCATACCAACATTTGTGGGCCCACAATAATGAAATATGCATGAGGTGAGTAATATGTTATTATGTTGATTTATGATTACACAAGGATGTGTTGGGTTAGTTTGTTGAAATATAAAGATGAATCTTTTGAAAAATTAAAAATATTCAAAGCAATGGTGGAAGATAAAACAAATCTTAAAATTAAGTGTTTGAGATTAGACAGAGGAGGAGAGTACAAATCTAATGAGTTTTAGAATTTTTGTGAACAACATGGGATCAAGAGACAATTCTCAATAGCTAAAACCTAGAACAGTGTAGTTGAAAAAATGAGCAGGACAGTTTAGGAAATGGCTCGAGCTATGCTCAATGAATCAAAGGTGCCACATACTTTTTGGGGAGAAATTGTTCAAATAATAGTTAACATTCTCAACAAGGCTCATTTTAGAGTAAATAGTGATAAAACACCTTATGAACTATGGTATGGATGAACTTCCTCTATAGATAATTTTAAGGTCTTTGGTAGCAAATGCTTCATCAAAAGGAATGAGGACAATCTCAACAAATTGAGTCAAGAGTAGATGAAGGGATCCTTCTTAGCTATTCCTCTAGGAGCAAAGGATACAAGTGTTATAATAAGAGTGTAGCTACCTCCCTTAAACCCTCTTAATATTCTCTCGGGATGGTGTTACTTATTGTTTAACCTAATCCCCAAGGTCCATTATGGGGATGGGCTTAGCAAAAATCCTTGCTTTTACAAGTTAATGGAATTAACTTTTGATATCACTATATGTTCAACTCATAAAGAGATTTCTCGTGATACCAATTTTACCACGATTTGAGCCTTGGATCAAAAGTTTCACTCAATTAAAGTTTTGGAGTATTAAAAGAGGTCAGGTCAACATGTTTTCCACATGGCACCCATGTGGCCTCCACACAACTCTGACAGGTCATGTTAGTGGGTAGCATCGGTTAATTTCACATCATGTCATTGTGCGTTATCACTACCCTCAACATTGACCATTAAATAAGGAGAAGGAGGCAGTGGGTGGAAAGCGGTGGTAAGCTTGCATGATGGAATCATGGCTCAGGCTAGATGACCTCCGCCAATGTGCTCACATGTGTTATATTGTGCAATGATCACTACGTGAAGCGATGAGTGGTGGGAAGCATTCTGGTGCTCCAAGTTTTTCATGGATGTTATTACCAAAAAATTGATCATCTAGCCTAATTTACTAGATGGATCAAAGTACACCATGTAAAGCCAAGTTTACCATAATAAAATTGCTTTCACTGTGAGAAATTACTTAATAAACCACCTTTGTTAAGTAATATATAGTAAAACTCATGAAGAATAATTAAATAAATCACTATTTATTTGATTTTCTTCTAGGAATAATTAATTAAACCATTGTTCATTTATTATTCCTTGTCATATTTGACCCAATCATGAAAAATAAATAGATAAATCATTAATTATCTTATTTTTCTCTAAGAATAATTAATTAGTCACTAATTAATTATTATTCTTTGTCATATTTAACTAAATCCCTCAGGAATAATTAAATAAATCGTTATTTTTTTATTATTCCTTAACTAATTCCTTGAGATGATAAATAAATAATTTATTTATTTGTTATTTCTAAATAAAAGTTTAAATACTTTTCCCCTCCTAACCAAATATAATAAAATATTCCAAGTGGTTATTCCAAGAATGGGATCAATAATATTTTATTATTGCTCATTATTCGAGGATAACTCAATATTTTGTTATAAATAGAAGAGTTTTCCATTCATTATTCATTTTTTATTATTTTCATTGTTGCACTCACTGTTGTAACTTTGATTATTTTCATTGTCACACACCATATTTTTGTTGGGTTTACACATTATAGATGAGAGAGATTCTACACAAGTTGAAGACATTTGAGGATAGCCAAGAACCCATCCCATAGAGGGGGATTGGTAACATCTATTTGTTCCCTTCACAAGTTTTATAATAAAAGTATTCTTAGTATATATGGTTTCCATTGGACGATTGGAGTTATTACTCTTTCTTTTTGTTGTTTTAACTATAATTGTGGCATAGATCTGGACTTTGGTAGGTTTTGTTTCTATCAATTGCTACATATACAATGTTTAGCAGCCATTTATATTGTTGATATTGTTTGTCATCCACAATCTTAATTGGGTTCTTTTTGTACATCTTTGAGAAGAAAACACTACAACAAAATTGGTGACTCTGCTGGGTTTTATACTTCATATCCAAAAACCGGGGTGACCTTCGGTTTTCAACTTAGGGTTTCTTCTTTTTTCAATTCTCTTAATGTTTCCTAGTTTTTTAACCCTAGATCTGATAAATTTATGACTTCTGCAAGCTTTCTAGTCTTTTCCACATGTCACAGGAACCATCCGTGACAAAGGCGGCACTTTTTTCCTAGATTTGCCGACCGAGATTCACGGAACAAAAATCGCACTTTCTGGCCCAAAAAGTGCGATCTGGAGGCCAGAACGCACTAAACAGCCCAAAAAGTGCAATCCCTACAAAGAAAGAGGTCAGTACCTGCGATTTCTAGGTTTTAGGGTTTTTCTCACCTTTGTTTATGGGTTTTGCAAAGAGCTGTCTGTTGGGTTGTCGACCTCTAAATCATCTTGCTTAGGCCTTGATCCACTCTGATTTACTCATCGAAGTCAAATTTAGCCTCCCCTAGGGCTTCTAGTACACTTCCACCTTTCTAGGAGGAGTTCAACTGAGTGAGTAGTGTGAGTTTTTACAATGCTTTCAGCGACATTTTCTAGATCGATACCCTTCTATTTCAGATCTGTTAAGATAGGTTGTTACCATCCATAGTTTCACATTTAAACTTGTCTGGTCATTTGCCTTAGGGTCCCATCAGTTGCCCTACGTGTTTCACCCATCTCCTTATATTTTTGCAGTGATCTTCCCCAGTGGTTTTTTTTTGTTGTTGCACCACTTTCTAGCAGCTTAGTGTCACTTGATCCTAGTCACACCGACATTTAGATTTCTTGACCATTTTAGTGTATTTTCTATCAATTTAGCCACTAATCAATACAGTGTTTGCAAACCCAGTTTGGGTGGGGTTTAGTTAATTGTTTCGTTGTTCATTTTCTGTTATTAATTTCAGTTTATTTTTGGCGAGTTTTTTTCTTATTTACAAACACGATCTGGGCTTAATCAATTAATATACTTACACACACAAGCACACCTTAAGCTAAGGGTTCTTGGTTTACACCGCCAAGCGAAGACTTAACATAATAAATTTATCTCTCCGCATCGAGACAAAGATATATTGTTGATCTCCCTTCACCATTTATGTGTTTCGTGTGTCCTACCACCATTGCACCACCAAGGCATGTGTCGTGGAGACTATTAGGCCTTCACCCCCAGTTTCCACTTGAGCATATTACTCCTCCCTGCCGGATTTGAGTTCATAGCCCTCCGAGTCCCCACACTGACTCTTATACTAGTTCACCTGATTCCTCATTTGATTCTGAGCCTCCTTCATTGCATATTGTCACCATGTCTAGACCCACAGCTAGTACAAGAGCCCAACTTGGTGTTGGCTCTAGTTTTACCCCGGTGGTCATATCAAGCATAACAGTCTTAGGAACAGTTCCGGTAGCCCCCATTCTCCCCTTTATGGTTGGGTTAAGTCTACTGGATTTTAACTAGTTGATAAATGACCCCATACACCATGATGCTGGTTGGCCTTCTATGTCGACTAAGCTTCCCTTAGATATCCCAAATTTTGAGGGTAATGTTGAAGAGGATCCTACCAACCATGTTTGATCCTTCCGCATGTGGTGTTCGTCCAACTCCATAACCGATGACTCCATTCATCTTCAGCTCTTCCAACACATGCTCATTGGAGATGTTGCAAGATGGTATGTAGACCATCCCTCCACATCTCATTCCGTTTTCGCGATGCTTGCTAAAGTGTTCCTTTCATATTTCTAGTTACCTCTTCGGTATGACACTAGTACGGAGCTATTGACCACATTTCGTCAGTCCTCCTCCACTCGCCTTCCCAACCATGTTCAAGAGTGGCATTGAAGGATGAGCACATGTCGTGCCCTGCCTTTCGAAGACCATGCCTATCTAGATTGGTTTCTTAGGAGCCTTTTATCTCCCATTGGGAAAGATGTCGTGTCCCATTTTCTTTAGACCAAGGAATAATCTCTCCAAACCGCCTTGAGATAAGACCTGATTTATGCTCAATCTGGTTATGTCTATACCGTCATTCCAAACCTCCCTCGTCCTAGAAGTTCTAATGCACTGGGGGCATCTCACACCGCCGACAGTATCGTTGGAGCCCTATCACACTTTTCGCCATATACTCAGCAATGTTATGGTTACCCATAGTGGGGCACTAGCTCCTCTAACACTTATGCCCCTCCTACTAGCAACATGTTTCTAGGGCCCCAACCTGTCTACCAAATTTTTGCTCCTCGTTACGCACAGTCGAGTGCTCTAGCCCCTCAAGCTTTAACGTTGCATCCTCCCATGCATCATCAACCCCAGTAGCCACCGCCCCCTCAGGGTCAAGTGTTTGCATAGCAGGGAGCTACCAATCCTCAAAATTCAAAGAAAAAGAATAAGGGGAAGGGTAACAAGGGTAACAAGGGTAACCAAGGTAACCAACCTAGTGAACCCTAAGGGAATGAGCCTAACCCCAACAACTAGCAACAGGGAAGCCAGCCCAAGGACAACAAGGTTATTTGTATGAACAAGCCTTGCACATGTTGTGTTGCACATGGGCATTATACACATGAGTGTCCTCTCTTACCCCAGATGTGCCAAATGTGGGAAGCTCAAGCAACTTCTAGATGTCAACAATCGCCTTAGAATCATGTGCCATCTAAACCAACAGTGCTCACGAACCCTTTCCCTCAGCAAGGATTTGTTGTTGCTCAACCTTAGCCAGGTCAAGTAGACCATCTCCCCCAACCTTCTGATCCCAGTGACTACCAGATCCTTATGATGAACTCTGATGAGGTTAACCCCTCCAATATCAACCTACAAACTCGATTGCGTCAATATGACAAGACCTTGACTTCGTCAACTACCGAGTCCAAAACCAAAGTATCTGTTGAGCCTCTTACGACACCAAATGGTCCTTTACAGATCCCTCAAACTAAATTTGAGGCCATTCATAATATCCCAAAGGGACCATTACGTCATAATGCAGCTTTTAACAAATCTTCCCATACATACAGTATAGGAGACAATTTGTCACAATCACCTACTGCCATGTTGATGTTGGAAGTCCTCCAGTCATGCCTATCTCAAAAGAAAGCTCTACTAACTACCTTGGGTGCAGTAGATCCTTCTAACAATCGCTTGATTTTCTTCCCAGTTGATACATCAGAGCATCCCCCATTGCCTTCATCTTCGCTTTCCAGATACCAATTAGAGTCTACAATGCCATCATCTCCTAGTGCATTATTGACGAAGGTGCATCCACCTGTTTGATGTTCACTATTGTTTGGAAACAAATTAAGTCACCTGAGTTGTCCCCCTCCACCATCACTTTGCGTGCTTGGGACAGGCACTCCTCCTAGCCCCTTGTCATGTACCGCAACTGTCTAGTGACTCTTGCGGGTAAGACTGTCCATGTCGACATTGAAGTCATTGATGCTCCTTTGGATTAAAACATTCTCTTAGGTTGTAGTTACACATATGCCATGTCATTCATTGCATTTGCGGTGTTTCGCAAGATGTGATTCCCCCATGAAGGGAAGATCGTTACCATCAATCAGTTGACTTACTATGAACCAACATGTGTGACCTCCCCTGAGTCCATTATCTCTTCAATGTCTAACAAATAGTCTTCAACTCCTCTCACCAGTGTTTCACCCAGATTCTATAAAGATTCCTTATTGTTGAGTGATTTCCCTGGTCCCCCCCCTCCCATTTCAAAACCTACTTCTATGAGTGTTTACATGTTACAAGCATCACGAGATTCCCTTATGTAGTCTGGTACACCTGATCAACAACCAACTCCTCAGCACCCTATTGTTTCCCTTCAAGCTAAGCCCTCTGGACCCACCCCCTAGGACCTCCTTCGTTTGTGGGTGCATCTCCTAGTTTCCATCAAGAACTATTCCTCCAGGTCTCAACCATCCAAGAGCTATTCCACCAGGACATTACCCTCTGGGCCAGATACCTTCCTTATTCCCCTCTTTGGGAGTATTTTCGGTCCCTGTCGTGACTTCGTTGGCCGTTCCTAACATGACTCAAAGGATCCCAGTATGGTACATCAATCCCCCTGCAAACATTCTACCTAGTTAGCTAAGACCTTATCATGCTTTGACCACGGTTCAACCAGTCCCCATGACCCCTGTCGTTGCTTTAGTTCCATTACAACCTCAATAGGAACCAACTCCTATTGTGAAAGAATTTAGATAGGGAGGCAAAGCTAAAAGGAAATAATTGAAAGACAAGGATCGCCAAGCTCCTCCAGCCCCTAAGGCCCCAAAGGTGTCACCTCTGTGCGCTTTGTGCAAAGTTGTTGGGAAAGCCACCAATAATTGTCCTGAACTTCCTCAACTCAAACCTTTGGTGCATGAAGCATTCCCTAAGATAAATATCTCGGAAATACATGTTAACTTACCAAGCCCATCCAAGAAACTCAAAACGTTGCACACAAACCACCCTTGTGCCCTGTGTGATCTTCATGGTCACTGTTCCCATTGTTTCCCTCATCTCGATGAATTTCAAGATTTCCTTGGGGAAATTCGCAAATACAAGGCCACTCGTAGTGGATCTACTACTCCTCTACCCATGGATTATGGTACCACTAGTCCACTGGAACAGGGAGACTCTAGCCCCACTATTGTGATCCCTCCCGCCAATGTTGAGATGATGGACACCATAGGCCATATCCTTTACCTATCATCATCCTTAAGTTCCTCGCAGGCAAACCTTCCTGAGGTTTTTGCGCAAGTTTCTATTGAACCTCTTTCAACAAAATCCCAAGTCTCAACATCAGTAGATCCTTCGTCTACCATCTCGTCGTCTACCATTCAAGACGATGTGTATCTAAACCTTATTTGTCAGGTTGATGCACTAGGTAATTCTACCACATCATGTAGTCATTCATTCTTCCTCCTGTCCTCCCATCTCCCATTCTGATCAGGACACCATGGAAGCTATGTCCACCCCTGATTACCCCTGCACTTAGGCAAGAGGCCATTCCTTTGGAGGATTCTGAAGGCCATTCCCTTCTTAATACTCCTCATGCTCTCTACCTCAAGAAATGTCATTCATAGCATATCTTTTTTATTTGTGTGTCTTTATTTCTACCATGAAGTTAGGTAGATGGCATCATCTCCTCCATTGCCTTTTGCATGTTTTAGATGGATCCACAATCCACACTGTATATCGGTCATGTTGATGGAGTGAGCCACTTCTCCCAAAATCTAGCCTTGGCACCCTGGGCCATTTTTACCTCCTTGCATACGTTGGTCCTTTTGAATGGCATGTGCACTAGACCTGCCACCAATAATCAAGCCAAATATGATGCAGTGATAGGTTTTTTAGTCAATGCCCTTGCTCATCTCATCCTTCATCTTCATGTTCATTTAGATTCCTTACTACTTTTCATGAAATTGAATGGTGTGTATCATGTGCATAACCAAGTCCTATTTAGAAAATATCTACGAGTTAATTTGTTGGTACGTGAATTTGAAACCATTACATTCATTCATGTGCCTAGAGCCAAAAATCACTATGTAGATACCATTTCAAACAACATTCTAGACTGGCATTTATCACATGTATACCACAAAAGATAACCATAAACAAACAAATGGCAAACCAACATCGTCATATAAAATGCATAATCATATTATGTATCATAAAGGTGTTTGGAGCCATAGCTCTAAATACATGTCCCTACATCTAGTCACTGTCTAGCGGATCTCGCGCCAAAGGCTTTGCTCCACCTGCACGTAGATCATGTACTGTCTAACCTGCCATCGCCACGTGCCGCACGATACCTCGTCATTGTGAGGGAAGACTGGTGCACTCATCTGTGCACCGATCCTCTAAGTCATTCCATCCGCACTTTGAAACCCTGGTCAAGAGTACATCAAACCTATGATGCAAATCAACAAGTAGTGCAGTATCCTCTAAACCCTGATGTGACGATGATGTCCCCCAATCTATAGCCCCAAGCGTCGCGGCTTGACCTACATATCCTGTTGGATTTACCGGTGCTATGTCTGCATACAACATATTTCACACTCAGTACCATATACATGTGATAGAAATATAAAATGCACCATAAAAATAGCAACTTAATACTTACCGTCTAGTCCCCATGCTCACCCAGGTGGAAGTGGCAAGTCAAGATCTCCCTGATAGTTCATCCCTCTATAAGGTTAATCATCAATGTAGAGGGGCATCTGATCCCAATGTGCAAAAAACTCGGGTCAGAACACCCGTCCGACTCCCCCTCCTGCTCCTCTCCATATTAATTACACCCAACGGTGCATCCTGGGCTCCTGTGGGTCCCCATCTCGGATCTGTACATGAGGACGGATAGTGGGTATCTTCTCAAAGAAGAATGCACACAATACTGTACCAAAAGCATAGTCACAATTCACCTGCCTCCTGCAAAGACTCAAATGGTGTTTCACCGACGACAACATCATCTGGGGCCACCCATAGCAGGTCCTAGCCAAAACACTCTCAACCAACATCATCTGCCCACCACTAATGTGATGGAACACGTGGCTGCCCAAGACCCGTAGCACAGCTGCGGCAACATCCTGTCTCTCAAGCCTCTCTAGATCAACAAGTGGGATAGTCATGTCCTTGACACAAACATCCAGTTGATAATGGCACTCCACAAATTCAATAATGTTCCTCCCACGAGGTAACACCGGATGAATATCTCCCACCACTCCCAGGGGAGGCAGTCTAGTCAAAAAGTAAATATCCTGTAATGTGAGCTCCATCTTGTGGCCTTGCATTACAAATACCTCCTCGTCTAGATCCCAATAGCTCACAGTTCTCTATAGCAAGGGATCACCTACCCTCATCAGTGGGTTCTCTACCAACTTGAGAACCCCATAACGAGCCAATGCCCCTTGAACCACCTGATCCCCCTGGATCTTGGATCGAAGAGTATCCAAGTCTCATTCACACTAGTTGATTTTCAGCTCTGCCATGCCTGAAAAACATCACATGTCTTTTCAGTTCAGAGAAGAAAACAATGATCTACACTGATTAGCCTACAACCCCCACCAGGCCAACAGACCAACCATCTCTCCAGCACAAAATCGTAGTTTTCAACCCATAAAGTGTGAGCTCATAGGTTTACAGTTGTTTCTTGCAAGCCAGATCACACTTATGGGCCCATAAAGTGCGATGTGACAGTGAGCAAGGGCAATGGTCTCTTAGGGAGCTGCTAGGTGCCAAAAATTAGGAAATAAACCATTGAAATTAAAGAGATGAGTAAGACCACCTACCTAAAAGTCACAAATCCTGATTCTGATGGTCAATTTGTCCACTACGATCTCCACAAGATTTAGGGATTTTTCCTCCTCTCCAAATTCACCACAGCCCATTTAGAAAATGAATCCAAATTGGAGGGAAAACGTCCTTTCATAGAAAAATCCCCAATTTTTCTATCGCCCATTATGACCAGACCATAGCTCCATTTGATGAACTGTCAACACATCGAGTACTATAATGGGTCTTCCTTACTTTTTTATGATTTAACACTTCACCCAGAAGCCATTTTTCCAAGAAGTGTCACTTTGTTGCCTCTAAAAATCGAATTTCTTCATAAAGAGACACTTTTACTTTCAATTACACCTCCTATTAATACTTGTCGTACCACATGTTGATTTTCATCATGAGTAGCCATCATTTACTCATGTTTTGATGGTCCCCACTGGGCCTATTCTATGTGGCAAAGTTATCGAGTCACCCTTGTTCAGAGCATCTGTGATGAGTCACCCTTGCATCCATGGAGTCTATTTCATATCCCATTATATCATGCCACAGTATTCCATCCATATTTTCATACCGTTCATCTTGTGTTTCTCATTTTCATCTCCAGTCATACTGTCCCCATCCCCTCCAGAGTTGAGTGAGTCACTGCCAGGCCAACCATGCACTTTATGCCCTGATAAGGGAAGTCATATGTTTGTCCCTCAGTCCCACATTTTCTATTGTCCTTGGTGTTAGTCCATCAGTCACATTACTATTTCAATCCATGCCTTAGTTGAGGATCCTCATTTCCTCATCTATTGCGGGCCCTATTCTATCAACATCAACTCATTTATTCCAGAAGAAATGCCTAGAGGGTGGCGTATCTTTATTCCAGCTTCCATTCATGTTAGACACCTCGGATTGAGAAGTGGGACTCATTATTTCCCTTTCGACTTGGTCGTTTCATGTTCATGATTCATACACTTGATGGTCCAATGATGCATCACATTGTACCAGTGATTCCCGGGTGTGTGTGAGATGTTTCAAACCTCATGAGGGGGTGGCCCTTCAGGTAACCCCCCACATGCCAAAATGCATACCTACTATTATACACCCTCAAATGTAATTCCGCAGAGCTGATGGTTTCGGTTCCTACCGATCACAATGTCCCTAGCATGCACATCTCCTCCAGATGGTCCATTCAGTTCTGCAGAGGCCTTCCTTGTTCAATAGGGCTTCTTCAGTTGTTCTACTAATCCAAGTGGACAATGGTGGCCACCCTCCAAGTCCACTTGGATGCCCACCATTGTTTCTTTCAGCTTTTCATTTTCCTTAATTGTAGCACAGTTTACTATTTTTACCAGTTTTTTGGGCCTTGAACTTTCGAAGTCGTTTTGAGGCCCTAAACGACGTTT
Organism: Pinus taeda; assembly: GCA_000404065.3. NCBI lineage: Eukaryota > Viridiplantae > Streptophyta > Pinopsida > Pinales > Pinaceae > Pinus > Pinus taeda. The sequence goes on along the minus strand of APFE031691226.1, from coordinate 56,544 downwards.
TTTTGAGAAAACTAGGAGCAACATGGGTTCATGGACAATGTTTCTCTTCCCAAAGTTGTAGTTCTCGAATAGATCTTTCTAACGAGATATTGTGCGTGTCAAACGAAGATCGTATGCAAAAGTTACGACCCCGAGAAGTTGATGTACCAATTTACCCAAATAGGGCCCACAGTTTGGCGTTTCATCTTCTAGGGTTAGGTTTTTGGATGTTTAGGGTTTTCCATTGTTTCTCAACAATAAATAGTCCTTCGAGCCTCATTGTAACATAGTTTGGAGGCATGTAGCGGCCACATCTCTTCTCAGAGATAAGCTACCATTGTCCTAGCTAGTTTATTTCCATGTCTGTTTGTAAGCATATTTCAGTATTTTACAGTAATGAAATGGAGTATTATTTCCATTGCATCTATGTATTTATGGTTATATCTGTAATGTGTTGCATCCATGTTTAAATCTGGATCAGTGGTATCAGAGAAGTCTGCTCTTTCTCTGTTTTTCTTTACATGTCCCCAACGAGGTCGGGAAATAAGAAGTTAGGGCTTGAACTGGTCGAACCTTTCAAGACCAGCCTCGCAAATCCTGATGGCCTTCCATGGAGGATGAAAAGAAAGACGAGGGGGCAAGAGATCCTATCAAAATATTGCTCGAAGGAGCCCTCAAGCTATGATGGAAAACGTCGCCCAGATCCCTTAGCAGCTACGAGAGATGACGCATCGGCTTCCAACAGCTACTTTAGAAATGCCACACCCTTTAAGGTACAAGTTAATTTTGAAATCCCCATCTTCAAGGGTCAAATAGATGCAGATGCCGTAGTTAAATGGTTAAATATGTTAGAAGGGTATTTTTCTATTCATGATTTTTCCAGTCGGGAAAATATTATTTTCGCTCTTCTCAAAGCAGCCGCCCACGTCAAGGACTAGTGGGAAACCTACGGCGAGTAGAAGGATGAAAGCACGGGCTCACTGTTTTCAGCCACACCCACTTGGAATTCATTCCATGATGCCATCAAGGAGCAGTGCTACCCTGTCAAAAGCTACGAGGACAAATACATAAAGTGGACCACGCTACAGCAGGGAAGGGACCAAGATGTGCCAAAGTTCACAAACATTTTTCATACCCTTCGCACACAGTTGGGTATCAAAGATTCTGAGCTACAATTGGTACTCAAATATCGCGACTGCCTACACAGGTACATCCAGGACGAGATGGAGTTCCTCGACATCTCCTCGCTCGGCAAGGCGTATCGATACGTTTTCAAGATCGAGCAGAACTTTAAATAGAAGAAGCAAGACTTTGGATCTGTGAATCCAAAGACCAAAGGACAAAGCCAAGGCGAGGTGACCCAAGACAACCCGTCGAAGCCACAAGAAAAGAACAATACCATGAAGTCGAAGAAGGACACAGGAAAGTGGTGTGAGTTTCATAAGAGCCCCACTCACAACACAAGTGAGTGTTAGACCAAGCAGTCACTGGTGGCTGAGTTGAAGGCTTCAGAATCAGATGCATGTTCTGACCTTGAGTTAGAACTTGACAAGGGGAATGGCAAAGGGAAGCAGATCATTGATGTAGAGCCTAGCACAACTGTTGCCACTATCAAGATCCAGAATAATGATCCCGAAGATCCAGAGGAGGGGGAGCATCTTTTGCACTCATAGATGTGGGTGAAGGGTTCACCACTGTAATTCATTGTCGACAGTGGCAGCCAAAAGAACCTCATTTCAACAGAGGTCATGAAGCGATTGGGCCTACCGACTACACCACACCCGTATCCGCATAGTATCGGGTGGCTTCACCAAGGATGAGATATCTAAGTCTGCCAACAGTGTCGCCTTCCCTACAGCATCAAACCCTTCACATATGAGGTATCGTGTGATGTTGCACCTCTGGATGTTTGTGATGTATTATTAGGCCAACCATACTTGTGGAGGCGACATGCTGTGTATGAGTCAAGGCCTCGTGCTATTATTATTTCTTTGGATAATTAATTACACAAGATAACGAAGGTAGCACCACCTACCACCTCCTCTTTGATCTCTGCTAAGAAATGCAGTAAGATCATCTCACAGACTAGGAAATTCATTTTCTGTCTAGTCCATTCCCAAAGTAAGGGGAAGATTGTCGCCACATCCATGACCCCTACGAAGGGTTCCTCCATGTAGCAGCAGTAGTAGCAGGTGGATATGGTCATGAAAGAACATAGGAACATATTCTCCCCACCCATAGGGGTACCATTGCACTATCAGGTCAAGCATTCATTCGATCTGACTCCTAGAGCACCTCTACCCAACGGGCCGATATATCACTGCTCCATTCTGAAAAATGACAAGTACAAGAAGTGACATGGTCCTTACACTAGTACCAAGGGTGTGGGGAACAATGCTTTGGAGCGCAACATTCCCCCATTCCTTCGCTTGCACCCATTGTTCAATGTGGACCGCCTTCGGCCATACTTTCCACCATTACTAGACACATCCGACATTGCAGAACAACTCACACCACAGAGTTAAATCCAGATTGCATGGAACAAGATGCAACTGATCGGATCATGGACACACAAATCAAACACACTCGCCAGCAAAATATCCAACTATATATTGTCAAAGCAGACTAACTCCTTCACTGGAGCAAGTGGCTCACCAAGGACCAAGTTCAGCAGAAGTTTCCTCATCTCATGGAGGAACTCAACGAAATCAGAACCATTACTTCCTAAGGGGGAGGAATGATCCAGGTGGATATTGGTGGCCACCTGCCATTGTTTCTTTCATCTTTTCAGTTTCCTTAATTGTAGCACAATTTACTATTTTTAGCAATTTTTCGGGTCATGAACTTTTGGATCCGTTTTGAGGCCCTAAACGACATTTTTTTGGAAAACTGGGAGCAACATGGGTCTATAGACTGATTTTTCTCTTCCGAAAGTTGTACTTCTCGCATATATCTTTCTAACGAGTTATTGTGTGCGTCAAACAGAGATAATATTCCAAAGTTACGACCCCGGGAAGTTGATGTACCAATTTACCCAAACGAGGCCCATAGTTTGGCATTTCATCTTCTAGGGTTAGGATTTTTTATGTTTAGGGTTTTCCATTGTTTCTCAACAATAAATAGGCCTTCAAGCCTCATTGTAACATAGTTTAGAGGTATGTAGCCGCCACATCTCTTCTAAGAGATAAGCTACCATCGCCCTAGCTAGTTTATTTCCATTTTTATTTGTAAGCATATTTCAGTATTTTACAGTAATGATATGAAGTATTATTTCTGCTGCATTTTTGTATTTATGGTTATATCTATAATGTGTTGTGTTCCTGTTTAAATCAGGATCATCTACGCTCCCTCCCACCCATTTTTTGAGGGAAGGGCCTTTGTATGTCTTGTACTCAGGTATTATTGTATTCAGTTTTGGCTCATGTTTTTCCAGGTGCATTATGTATATGGGACACATTGTATTATTTTTTGGCTATGTTATGCTAGCATGTCATGTACCATTCAGCGTGTACTTCATTTCTCAGTTTTATATTTATGGGCGAACCATTATTTTTGTACTAAGTTATCCTGTGGGTATGGGTATGCCTCCTCCGCCTCATTGAGGTCCGGTACCACAACATAAAAAGAGACTTGCATTAGTCTTGCCCACTCTGTCCCTATCCTCTTTCACTTCAACTTTAGTAGTCTCTCTCTCTCTCTCTTTGAATCATCTATGTTGTCTAGTGATTGTGTCTTTACAACATACTTCGGTCATAAGTTTTTCTCCTAACACTCATACGTTGGTGGGAAATTTGTTATCACCAAAAAATTGATCATCTAGCCTAATTTACTAGACAGACTAAAGTATACCATGTAAAGCCAATTTTACCATAGTAAAATTGCTTTCACCATGAGAAATTACTTAATAAACCACCTTTGTTAAGTAATTTATAGTAAAACCCATGAAGAATAATTAAATAAATCACTATTTATTTGATTTTCTTCTAGGAATAATTAATTAAACCATTGTTCATTTATTATTCCTTGTCATATTTCACCCAACCATGAAAAATAAATAGATAAATCATTAATTCTTTTATTTTTCTCTAAGAATAATTAATTAATCACTAATTAATTATTATTCTTTGTCAAATTTGACTAAATCCTTTAGGAATAATGAAATAAATCATTATTTATTTATTATTCCTTAACTAATTCCTTGAGATGATAAATAAATCATTTATTTATTTGTTATTTCTAAATAAAAGTTTAAATACTTTTTCCCTCCTAACCAAATATAATAAAATATTCCAAGTGGTTACTCCAAGAATGGGATCAATAATATTTTATTGATGCTCATTATTCAAGGATAACTCAATATTTTGTTATAAATAGAAGGGTTTTCCATTCATTATTCACTTTTGATTATTTTCATTGTTGCACTCACTATTGTAACTCTGATTATTTTCATTATCGCACACCATATTTTTGTTGGGTATACACATTATAGAGGAGAGAAATTCTACACAATATGAAGACATTTGAGGATAGCCAAGAACCCAGCCCATTGACGGGGACTGGTAACATCTATTTGTTCCCTTCAAAGGTGTTATAATAAAACTATTCTTTATATATCTGGTTTCCATTGGCCGATTGGATGTATTACTCTTTCTTTTTGTTGTTTTAACTATGATTGTGGCATAGATCCAGACTTTGGAAGGTTTTGTTTCTATCAGTTGTTACAGATCTATAATGTTTAGTAGCCATTTATATTGTTGATATTGTTTGTCATCCACAATCTTAAGTGGGTTATTTTCGTACATCTTTGAGAAGAAAACACTATAACAATGGTCCCCACTCTTAGACCTTTTGTTTTCTATTAACCAATGTTAGGCCAAGTGTATTGGGCCTCTTTTGTTCCTCAAACTTACCTACTATGGCCAACGATAGATGGCTAGTGCATATTCATGAAGTATGGTTCCACTGTAGCGTGGTTCCACCAAATCCCCCTTAGTGTCGGCCTTGCCAACATAGAAATGAAGTTAAGATTTCCCACTTCTTGTCGATCCCAACAACGCAAGACCATAAGAAATAAAATATCTTAGGTTGGGTTTATAAAGTAGAAAGGTGATCACTTCATGCCTAGCCTCTTAAGGCCTTAAGGAAACTTATAACCCAAGGGCCTGATACTCAAATTCTTAGTTTTTTTGAATAAGATAATAAAAATAGGGACTAGTTAAGGTAGGTATACTCATGAGTCTTGAAATCAACCAATTAAACATAAAACACAATTTCCCATTTACCATGTACGTAATAATGAATTGCATATTCCAGGGATACCTCGAAATTCATGAGCATACAAGATATCATTCTAATCACGCTCATAATAGTGATACGCATAACTCAAGAATTCATTTACATTTACAAACACACAAGATTTCACGCCATTCAAAAAATAACACAATTCATCACAACCTATAAGACAATATACATAGGCAGTTTACATGTATTTCTATATTTAAAGATCATTGGAAACTGAAGGAGGGACTTGACCTCTCCACCCAACTATAAGCCAGCCATATTGTAGTTTTTCTTGCAGTTGGAAACCCCTGAGCTAGATCTAAATTTTGAGGGGATGTGTATACAAGGAAATTCACACCCAAGGTGTCAGGAAATTTAATTGCTTAAATTTCTACACATTTAATTATCAATCGGGGTCGTAAGCCGATAAAGTGTTGACAAAGTATACATAGAAGTAGACTTGACTAGTTTTCAATCAATAAAGGCTACAACATTCTATTGCTAACATATTTCTACTGAAAATGGATTCATCACTTTCATGGCACATAAATATAAATTAAATATCTATTTTAAAATATTGTTCCATTTATCAACATCATAGGGATGTCCAATCGGTTTAATAGTTTCTATAGCTAAACAAGTAAATTCATCAAACCAGATTATGTTGGAAACAAAAAAAAACCCAACTTTTTCATAGTTTCCTGTCCAAATCCTCGGGTTTCTTGTAACTCTCGGTGGATCCCTAAGTTGTTAACTCTCCACGTATGTCCTTCACACCACCCAAGAAAAATTACTCAACTCACATAAATGTAAATGAAAAACTTCAAAAATTAAATTATACTTATAGGAATGTAACAAAAATAATGTAATGTGTCTACCATAAAATTATAGAACTACAACTAAAATAAAGTAATGCATTTACCTGTAATCTACAAAATTGAAAGTGCATCCCAGATCAGGTAACCTTTCCTGGTTGGGAGCACTGCAAGTGAGGAGAAGCTTTATGTCAATGTGAAACCATCAATAATGCATTTTATATTAGGTCATCAAATTTACAGAGTACAGAACGAGCTTACAACAATGGCCGCAATAAATATTCAATTCCTTTATGAAAAATATGATGAAACCTATATATATATATATATATATATATATATAGATATATAATTATATATATATATATATATATATAATATATATATATATATATATATATTATATATATATATATAATATAGATATAAGAGATATATAAAAGATTCAATAAAACCTAGATTAGATCAAGAGATATGAAATAGATATTTTGGTCCCATAGTAATCATTACAACTATGCAACCAACTAGTATAAAAATACAAAAGGGACGCAACCATCCAACCAATGCTATACATTTTGGAAAATATATTCTCAAATAGCGAGATCTTTTGTTACAACAAAAAAACACATACTAAGTGGCACTAATTTTCTTGGTTGGACTGGTCACTGGCATGAATATCAATGTTGTACTTTGATTTTCTATTCACTAGGGCTTCTGGTAACTTCTTCCAGTTGCCACTTCCGATAACTCGACTTGATGTATCTGTTCAGTGCATTTTGGTCACCCATAGCTATTAATCCCGTAACTTACACAAAAAGATTGCAATGTCCAAAAGTGATTAAGTAAAGAAAACACACTAAAATACACACCAAATTAATTAGAAAAGCATGAAATGATGAATAATCACCTTAGTAAATCATGAGTGCTAAAAGCATGAAGGTTATAGGATATTAGCAAAGTATTGGGAAATGGAAGGAAAAACAGAGGAAAATGGGTCAAAAAAGGTGTTTAATAGGTGCACTAGATGAGTCAAAGTTGAGACTCGTCACAAAGCTTAGTCTTATAACCAAGAGAAGGATTCCATTATCTAGGTAGTTTATTAACTACTTTCTAGTAGTAAGCACGATAGTGACTCACTTTCTCTCTAGGTTAAATCACATGGATTCACTGTAGATCAAAAGAATTACATCTTAGTTCCATGAGGTGAAATCTTCTGATTTTGGTGGTTTATCAGAGTCCCATTCATGGGAAGCAATATAGGGGTCCGCAATCCACTACGCAGGTAGTTTATCGGCCTAACAACAAGCACCAAAATGGCTCAGATTTCCCTATCTTGGTGGCTTATCATCCAAGCAACAAGTACCAAGTGGTTTCATAGCGTCACGAAAAGAACCATAGTGATCCAATTCACCCACCAAGTTTCACACTAATCCTATAGGATTAAACACAACATCTAATGACCTCCATATGAGAGATGCACAAAATATCACCCCCAACTTCCAAACACTCATTCTTAGATAATATAGTTCCATTCATTGCTTTAGTTTAGGCACTTCTTGGCTTTTATTTGCAAGGCTACTTCTTCTCCTTATATGTGTTGGCCACTGCCTTGCTTCTTCACTTCACTTATTCAACCACTTTTGAACTCTTAGGAATTCTTTCTCTAAATCCACATTGTCTCTTCCATTACACCTCCAACCTTTTAGTTTGCAGCTTCCATTCTCTTCACCATGTTTCACGAGGAAAGGAACAATATGGCTATTTTCCTTCAATCGAGCTTCCCACTCCACAACTCCCTTTTCTTGTCAGCATAGGCCAATCTATGGTCAGACTATAATCATGGTAATTAAGATAGGTTGGTATGGGCCTACTCATGACATGCCATAGGAAAACCAAAAAAGCATACAACATGCCCTCAATAGGCATGCAACAACCTTCCACAAGCCTTCCCCTCATATCTTGGGATCTATATGTCCCTCTCTTTAGCCAGTCATCAGTTTATTTTTCTCACATACATTTACATATGTCTCTTATTCACATAGTTGTATTTACATACACAAGGTGCTATGAAAAAGGGTAATTATAGACCTTGACTTAAAGGAACACCTTCCTTGGTGTTCTATAAAAAAAACACAAAAAAATTCCACTGAGCTTTATATTTACATATCTTACATTGATTTACACAATAAAAAAATGGGGTCAGATATGCTCATTTGGTTTTCCATTTCCTAGCTAGTTTCTTTAGGTCCAAAGTGCTTCCATTGCACCTTAACCTGCTTTATTACTCAATTCAGGAATATTTTCTACCTCCAATACAAAATACATATTGGTTTTGGTTGGAACTCTCCCTCGTGTTCCACTTTTATCATAGATATATCAACAACATGATTAGTATCAAAAAAATACTTAAGCGAATATATATGAAAAGCATAATGTGCTTTCATTGTGGGTGGTAAGGCTAAAATATAATGCATTGGCCCCACGCTTTCCAAAATATGAAATGGTTCACAAAATATGGATGTCAATATAGAAAAACACCCCACTTTCAATGATCTCTTCCTTGGTCTAATGTGGAGATACACATTCTCTCCTACTTGAAATTGCTTGCACACTTTATGTTGGTCTACATAACTCTTCTTGCTATCTTAGAGTTCCTTTAAATTTTGCTTGATATGGAGTGCTCCATTTTCCAATTCCATCAACATGTGTACCGTAAGGACCACCTTGTTCACTAGGTCACCCAACTAACACGAGTGTTATATTTCCTGTCATACAAAGCCTTAAAAGGGCTCATATTTAGCGATCTTGGTACCCATTATTGTAGGAAAATTCAAGTAGTGGGAAAAATTCCCCCCACCTCTTTGGCTTATGCATGACGTACATCGTCATCATGTCCTTTAAAATTGTGTTCACTCTCTCAAGTTGATAATCAATCTAGGGGTGATATGTTGTACTCAAAGCTAGATGGGTTTCAAAACCAACAAGCAATGCCTTGGAAATTTGAAGTGAACTTGGTATCGCAATATGAAATGATCTTCTTGGGTATGCCATGCAATCTGAATATTTCCTTCATGAAAATCTAATCGATGTCAATAGCTTTGTGGGTGGACTTGATAGTTATGAAATGTGTCGCCTTACTCAATTTATCGACAACCACCAAAATGGCGTCATGTTGCTTGGATGTTGTTGGAAATCTGGTGATGAAGTCCATATATATGACTCACCACTTCCACATAGGAATGGGGATTGATTGTAGCAATTCCACTAAGTTTCTACATTCTACTTTGATTTGTTGACATTCTTTACACCTAGAAATATATTTAGCAACTTCCCTTTTCATACCTGACCAATAATATCTTTTCTTCATGGATTTTATCATTTTTTGATAACTAGGATGACTTGAATAAGTTATTTTTTGAAACTCATCCAATATGATCTTCTTCAAGTTGCCCATACAAGGAACATACCACCTATACTTTAATTTCAACATTCCATCGTGTGTGAGTGTATAATTCTTATTAAGTGGCCCTTCATCTCATTTTGTAAGCATTCTTTCACATGTTAAAAGTGATCGTCTAGTATCAATGACTCCATGATCTTTTCTTTTATATCAAACTTGCAAGTGCTCATGGTTGTCAAGTGTGCCACTTGTAGACTTCTTCTAAGTGAATTTGTTACTTTTTAAAGTCAACTGTGCATCCTGTAGGTTTAAAAAAATTCAAGGGAAGTTCATGGCCAACTGGATGGGGCCTTATATTGTTGAAAAATGTTATAATAATGTTTTAGTCTAGATCAAAATGATAGATGAAGAGAATATTCCACTTTTGGCGAATGGTCATCAATTGAAATTCTATAAGAAACCCCTATCCGGGGCTGAATTTACTTATTCAATAAGAAATGAGCCAAATTTGATTGAGAGAATCATAGCTCCCAATCCATTCAACCACTAACGATAATAATAATCAATAAATAAATAAAACCTCAAGTGACAACCTCCTCTGAGGAACGTGAGGTACGCTCATTAGTTGAAAACCTCTCTGGGGTGACCTACAAGTCTAAGAAAAAAGAAAAAAGAGAACAAAAAACAATATATATCCATAGGTGAAAACATCTTTTGAGGCACCTAGGGAAGACTTATGAGCTAAAAACCTTTGTGAGGCAACTAGTGGGCCTAGAATAAAGAGAGAAAAAAAAAAAACAAAAATGTAGAAAATATTTTATCTCACATTGATTTATGTGCAGGTATAACAGAGGGATATTAGTAATGTATATTAACTAGGAAACCTTCACATCTAGATTATAACATCAAGCCATGTACTCTTAGAAGGCTCAGGAAGCACCATACACCATTTTCCTTCATTACCTAACATCCACAACATCATCTCAACATTTCCAAGTCTTTTCCTTTTGCAATTTTTTCCACATCCTTAAGTTGCTACGCGAAAGCCCTATAATGCTACATGATCACCCATATTTGGTAAAAATAAATAGTTAAAATATTCCCTCTACATCCAAGAAAGGAAAAATCATCAAAGGGTTCGTAATACCCATTCATTACACCAACATGTCTCACCCCGTAGTTTTTCCTCCACTATTCAATCATTTTATGTCCACAACAGCTCAGAGTCCTAAACTTTTCCATCTCATAAACCATCAACAACATATCCAACCTAACCACCAACCTCTCCTTCAATTATTAGGACTCTTTAATGAGCCAAAAGAATAAAATGATGAGTATGAAGAGATTTTGTGACTACTACAGGAGAGAACATAGTCTTGTAACATCCTTTAGAAACTCTACAGGCCCAAGTATCCAACACTCTTGAAGGAAAAAATTACATGACATGAATCTCCACACTTCCAGGAGTATCTTTGTAAACAACTCTCCGCTCAAGAAAATCATCTTGAGCAGCTACAAGGTCTCCTATAGGTTACTACAAGATCTCTTGTCCAACAACAACAACGTCAAAGTCACATGCAAAAGCATCAAAGTCACCCACATAAGCATTAACAACACTCGAAAAATAATTAAAGGTATGGAACTAGGTATGAAGATTTTAACCTCACCCTTTGAAATTATCACAAGCATGATAAAATGTTGAAAGTGCAAAGGGAAGAGAGATTTATAGCCAAATTAAAACAGTAGGGGTCTTCGCCAAATTTAGTAGCGGATTTCACTCTCCAAGTCACCCACACATGTGGAAGAGAACAAGAAAAAAGTTGGGTATGGTCAAACAGTAACTCGTTATCATTTACTGATGGAAGAAGAGTGGAGTATGAAGGATGAAAAGGAGTAAGTAGGGGCCGATTTACCTGTTGCGCGTTATTCCATCTCATCAACCATCGACAAGGATTCCACTTAACTCGAGAAAATTCCAAGCTTATTACTTCATGTTTTGCATGAAACATTGTTTAAAAATCCCAACGAGACCTTCCATCACCATGTGAGAAAGATACAATTATCAGACTTCCAAACTACCTACTACAAGGCCCTATAGGCATTGCTACAAGAAACAAGCAAACTACTACAAGATACAAGAAGAATGTTACAAGGTGTCAAATTATTACCCAAAACAATCATAGAAGCCTAAGATGAATTAAAAGGCAAGGGCCTCTTGAAAAGAAATGTAAGTCAAATTCCTCTACTCACATTTTTCATAGTGCTCAAATTGCCTCAATTTATCAAGAATTTTCTTTTTTGTAAGACAATCTAAGTCAAATAGAGAAGCAATCAACTAGCTTGTCATTTTTAAAATAACACAACTTGGAAAGTGATGATGAACTTCATGGAGTAATCAGTTGACAAGTTCTCTCCTTCTCTATTTTTGAATATTGTACATTTTCTCTAAGCTACAGAATCCCCTACTACCATAAGGAACCTTAATTCCTTTAGTAGCACATAACCAATACACACTCGAAAAATTATTGCCTAAATGTGTGAATAATTGTGTCATACCATGGGAGGGGGATTTAATAAAATAGAACCCACATATACAACTGAGATTCATTAGAACCCTAAAAAGGGATATATTATAAAACTATAATTGGCTAGGGTTCTTTGAGAAATTAAGAGGCTACGATGATGAAGCTGCCTTAGAATTTGCTCTAAACCTGAAACATCTTGAAAGCCAAGAAATAATCACTGTAGTGAAGGGTTTGATCATATATCTTGATGACTACCTAAATAACAAAGTCACTACCATTCCTAAGGGGATTAAATGGATTAACAAAGAGACATGAAGCAATTAGTGCAAAAATAGGATTCTTCATCCCTAATCAACATCTTGAAGAAGATAAGAATGGGATCAGGAGGGAAATTCTACCACACCCATGGGATGTGGTTTCATATCGTATCCTAAATAAATTTATTATGAAGGGAGATTAAGAATTGTCTATACCTAGCAGTTTAAGATCTTATATCAACTCAAGTTCCAATCTAACTTTCTTGCCCATGAAAGGCTTAACATCCCACATTTTCTCCCTCAATCCATGAAAGCGATGACCACAAAAGTAAATGAGGGGAAACATAATTACTTTTCCAATCAAGGCCTCATCATGTTAATAGTAGTGAATGTCTTGGAACACCTTGAAAAAACCATTACTTTGATAGATTTTATTTACATGGATAGGCAAGAGCTCCTAAAATCCCAACATTAACCTTAGACAAAGTTGGTTGAGTTAGAAGCATAGGAAGAAACGGAGTCAACAAAACATCAAACAAATTTATCAAATCCACTAATAGAAACACAATAGGATTAAGTGGAACTAGCCAAGTTACAATTACCAAGGATAGGACCCCATGATGTAATAACAAACCCATAGACAAATTCCCAAACAAAGACAATCCTTGGGAGAACACTGAAACACCTAGGAGACCATCTAAAAGGGAAAAGGAGGAGGCAAAAAAAATGCCTGTGGTACACAAAGGAGGGGAATAAAATTAAAGTAGATAATTTCTACATTGGAAACCTAAGCACCCCAAAAAAAACCAAGGTAAGAAGACCTAGAGAACATCCTAATTATTTTAAAATAAGAAAGAGTACTATAATACGACTTACCGGCAAGCCTAAGCCTCCATCTCCCAATTGTATAACCATCAAAGAAACTTCTATCCCTGAGAAGAAGGGCCTCAAAAAGAAGAAGGGTAGAAACCAATGACATAAGTGGTGTAAACAATAGTGGCACCCACACCTATTAATTAAATAAAGTCACAAAAACAACCAGATGGACCAATTACTCAACCTTCATAGCTGCAACAACAAAGAGAAGAGAAGGGAGGAAGAATAGGTTGCTCAGAGGATGACAAATAGTTTCAGTAGGGGGCATGATGAGCCTCCCAATTTGGTAAAACATAAGGTCCATCTAACATTTCCTAGGCACATAAAGGCTATATTAGACCTATCCTTCTACTCTTAATAATGGTTTCTTAGCTTAAATATGTTCTTAGGAAGGATAGAGATATTTATCTTACTTTATGTGCCTAATGTTCTTATGATGAAGGATATTGAGAAGATTTGGAATAAACACAAGGATATCCAGTCAGAGAAATTTATGGGACTTGTCCCTTGCTTCAAGAAAATCAAATTTTGATGGCTTGAAGCACTAATTACTCTTCCCTATAGCTGCAATGTCACTCAAGGAGATTAATCTTGAGTTTTAGGATTTTTGGTGGTAAAATATTCCTCCTTTCAAGGAGGTTTCGCCTCACTCGTCTTGTATAAATAGAGGGCTCCAGTATCTTTTATGCAACCAATTCACAGAAAAATAAGATAGATCAAAGACTTGAAAAATGAAAAATGGAAAACCGGGTGTATTCGTGAAGATGCAGGTAGCTCCAATTTGTATTCCATAGTACTAATAGTTTTCAATACCTCATAATGGCCACAGTACCTGGGTGATAATTTATTATCCTTCTTAGCTTTCTTGAGTGACATTTACTTGTATGGTTGTAGTTGTAAAAATACCCAATCGCTCAAGTCAAAAATTCTTTCATTGTGATGTTGATATGTTTGTTGCTTCGTTCGATTATGAACAAGAGTTAGATTATCCTTTAAGAGTTAGAGAACTTGTTGTTGATGCTTAATGGGATCTTCCACTACTTGAACCTTAGGATTGTCTCTTAGATATGATGTGATGGACAGTGGATGATATCCGTAAATTGCCATAAATGTTGTCATTTTGGTTGTGGTATGGAAGGAAGTGTTATCCCACCATTTTTCTAGAGGTAACCACTTGATGCATTGTGTTTTTCTATCAGATAAAAGCAACGAAGATATAATTCGAAACATTTGTTCACTATCTCATTTTTCCCATCAAATTGAGGACGATAAGATGATCTATCAGCCAATTGAGTACCAATACAAGAAAATAATTTTTTCCAAACATTTCTAGTAAAAATGAAATCCCTTTCACTTACAATAATATTTGGATTTTCATGTAACTTTTGAATTGTTTCCACAAATGTAGCGACTATATTGGCTTTGAAAGGAAGAGATAGAGCACAAAAGTGTGCATACTTGGTAAGTCTATCATCTACCACCATGATGATACTCTTTCCTTCAGACTTGGGTAGACTTGTGATAAAATCCATAGAGACCTCCTCCCAATGTCGACTTGGAATGGCGAATGGTTGTAAAAGAAATAGATATTTATTTGTCTCAACTTTATTTTGTAGGAAAACCAAACACTCAACCATAAAATTCTGAACATCAGATTTAATTTCATCCCAAAAAATTTCCTTCTTGACCCTGTGGTGAGTTTTTAAAAATCCAAAGTGCTCTCTTATAGGAGAGTTGTGCAATTCCAAAAGAACTTATTCTTTGATTTTGGAATTCACATATAGATATAAGCAATCCTTGTACCATAGTGAATCATTTTTCTAGATAAAAGTATCGGATGCAGTGGAATCTTATTGCGACTTTTGAATGAGTTTCCACAATTATTCATCATTCTTCCATTCATCCCTTACTTCATTTACCCAATTAGCTTGGATAATAGAAATCGCGCATGTTGAAAATGTGGCAATAAAATCTTAGTTTGACTTTCCTTGGTCAAACTAGAGAGAAAATTTGAAATTCCACATCAACAGAAAACTTGGATGAATTAACTAAGCTGACATGGTTGTTATTTCTCAATTAGCTTAGTTAATTAAATAAAGGGGAATGATCTTCAGTTGTGTGCATTGATTCCTAAGTTTTAGAAGCCTAGGTTAAGTTAATTTCAGTTGTAAAATTTAATTTAAGTTATTGTCATTTAAACTAGTGGAGGAACTAGTGGAAGGTCTAGTAGTGGGGTGTCACTTCATTCACAACTCATTGATCAAATAGTTAACCGATAAATCAACCTTAATTAGCTCATGCACACAGAGAATATGACTTACCCAATAGATATGGAGATTCCAAGGCAGTGTACTATTATTTGTAGACTATTCCGAGGTTTACATGTGGTGCATGCAGTGAGACGATGAGCCTAGATGAACTGTGCAATTCCTTGGAGGAAAATTGCTATGAAATAGGGGCCTAATTCCTCAAGGAATAATGCAAGGAAATAGGAGCTTGGAGGATAGGAAAATTGGCCAAGTATTGGCTAGAGTTAGTTAGTTAGGAAGAGAGATAGACTATAAACTTGCAAAGCTTTCTCAGGCTTGAGAAATCATTGTATTTCATCTCTATTCTTTGATTAATGCAATACAGATAGGAAGGGATTTTGCGCAGTTTATTTCCCCTAGATAAATCTCTATGTATGTGTGTTTTATCTTGATGCCTGTTTATGACTTGTGCTCACGACCATGAATTGAATTTTGCAGATGAGTAGAGTACATTTGAGTCTTGTGTTTTATTAAATTACATGAGAAATTCCATATCTACACATTAAATTTATACATGGTATCAGAGCAGGATTCATAGTATAGCAAAGAATTATGAGTTGTTATTGAAGGAGGATCAAATTTGCAGGATCAATTCTTCAGAGCTAGCAGGGTGGTGTTCTATGGTCTAAGGCTTGAGTAGGCCCTTAAGGGAAACTCGAACTTTGTTGCTTGGCAAGACCGCGTGGAGGCAGTACTAGAGGATAATGGGTTGCAGGAATTTCTCAAGCATGAAATTCCAAAACCAGGATCATTTAACATCAAGGATCTAGTAGAATGGATGAATTGTGTAGCCAAGGCGAGGATAATCATATTGGAGGGAGTGAAGGATTACATTGTCTCCAATCTCCACAAGAAAGAAACCCCGTATGTAATATGGAAAACACTAACAGATTTGTTCTAGAACAAAAATGATCAAAAAACAATGGCGCTCAAGGATAAGCTTTGAAATATCAAGATGCAGAAGATTGAATCTATTCAAAAATACTAAGCAGGTTCACACAATGTCATGATGAACTTGGAGGAGTTAGGGTCATTCTTGCAGAGGATGATCTCGTGAACGTAGCCCCAAGGAAAATTTTAAGGATACAAATTTATTTTAAAGTTTAGAAACCTTGGCGAATCTTACTAGTCACTAACATGCAAAGTATAAAATGTTTGAAGATACTTTTGTAAAAATATTCAAATTTATAATGATTCTATATAGTGTTTCTAAAATTTTGGCAGTTTCTAAGGTAAAATAATTTTATACTATAAAATTTGGGCAAATCATTTTTAGAAAAAAAATGGAAATTCGTGAATCTTTTTTTTGGAAAAAACATGGAAAATTATCCCACCTACGAATATTAGCCCATAAAATTTTCCATGCGTAGCACTTCTAGGCCTTCCTGAGAGCTTAAAAAACTACCAAGATTTGGTGAATGGGAGGGAGAAACTACCAAACTGGGAATTTTTATGGTCCTATCTAGTAAAGGAGGAGATAAAGCGGAATACCAAAGATGGGACCTAATCTAAAGAAGATGAAGAGGAATTTTCATTAGCCAACAATGGAAAGAAGTCCCAAGGTGAGGTTGATTCCAGCTGAGAGGGAAAAAATAAATACTTGTCTGAAATCAAGTGTTTCAACTGTCATGAATTCGGGCACTATGCCACAAAGTGTCCACATAATAAAGAGAGCAAGAATGAGCTTGCAGTAGCAGCAATGGGGGAAGTGATGGATTCATAGTTTCATATTCATTTCAACCTCGTCGCATGCATGGTGAGCATGGTGATGGGTAGTGGCTAGTAGTTGGATAGTGGTGACTTGTTCCACATGATGGGGAATAAAGAGTTTTTTAGTGACTTGGAGAAGAAAGATCTCCAGAGGAACATTGA
Organism: Pinus taeda; assembly: GCA_000404065.3. Classification (NCBI taxonomy): domain Eukaryota; kingdom Viridiplantae; phylum Streptophyta; class Pinopsida; order Pinales; family Pinaceae; genus Pinus; species Pinus taeda. Next base: position 39,231 of record APFE031691226.1, on the reverse strand, counting down.
GTTTGGAGACGACATAAGGTACAGTGCTACCGAGATTGGTACAGTAACCTTTCAAAGGGAGTCAGGCTCCCCTCTCAGGCTCAAGGATGTGATATCTTTTCCAGGTCTAAAGAAGAATCTAATATCCATTATAGTGTTGGAAAATTGGGGTTATGATGTGAACTTCACCAAAAGGAAAGTATTCTTGAGATAGACACATAGCCACAAGACAAGTGAAGCATATCAGTGCTCAATTCAAGAACCTTTATGAAATCGAGGTATAGGATGCATGCAAATCTTTGAGGAGCAAGACAAGGGTTAGAGACATGGTGGTTGAGAGGGAGCATTATTTACCTCTCAAAATGAAGCCTCGGAAAGAGCCTTGGGAAGTCGTGGAGCCACAAATAAAGAAGCAAACTAAAGGAAGAGTGGAGAAATCTACTCCAGAAGAAACCTCCAGTAGGGAGAGATTTTGATCCAATTGGGAAGAGGGAGCACATGCAGGCATACCTCCAAGTGTGAGGTCGGGTGATGTGAAGCACTAGTCCAAGAGTTTCAAAAATTTGGGTAAGGTCCATTGAGGAATTTTTTTCTCATGGATCATTACCCTTGCTACAGGAGTGCGCAATATTCAGTATCAGGAAGACCAGTGTCAGTAAGATACTGATGAGTGTAGAGCAGTGCTGAAAACAGAGCAAGAGGCTCAATAGTAGAGTCAACGGGAGCACAATTTTCCCAGTAGACAGTTATATATTGATTCATTTTTATTTTTTATTTTTTATTTTTGCTTCTTAGTTGCAGATGTTGATGTAGCAACAACAAAAGAGAGAAGTATTTCATGTAGTACATTCCAAAGGTGCTAGATCTGGGTAGACGTGAATACATTTTTTTCAGAGAGGGAGTGTAATGAAACAATAAAAAGGCTTAGTTTGACTTGCATTAGTGAAACTAGAGATAAAATTCGAAATTCCACATCAACAAACAACTTGGATAAGTTAACTTATGTAACATGGTTATTATCACTCAGTTAGATTAGTTAATTCAAGTTAGGGGCATGAACTTCATTTGTGTGTTTTGATTCCTAAATTTTAGGAGGCTGGGTTGAGTTAATTTCAGCCGTAACAATCTAAATTAAGTTAAATTGAGTTATTTTCAGTTAAACTAGTGGAGGAAATAGTGGAAGGTCTAGTAGTGGGGTGTGACTTCAGTCACAACTTAGTGATCAACCATTTACCCGATCAATCAACCTTAATCAACTCATGGATGTAGAGAATATGAGTTACCCAATTGATATGGAGATTCTAAGGTAGTGTACTATCAATTGTAGACTATTTCGACGTGTACATGTGGTGCATGTAGTCAAAGGATGAGCCTATATGAACTGCGAAATTATTTGGAGGAAAATTCATATGAAATAGGGGCCTAATTCCTCAAGGAATAACGCAAGGAAATAAGAGCTTGGAGGACCGGAAAATTGTCTAAGTGTTGGCCAGTGTCATAAGGAAGAGTCATCCAACCTCTATTCCATTCAATCCTTAATTCCTCATTTTATGGGAATTAAAATTATTGGCCAGAGCATAAGGAAGATTCATCCAACCTCTATTCCATTCATTCCTTACTTCCTTATAACATATCATGGGAGGAAAATTATTTTAATCATTTTTACTGCATTTTTCACCTCATCATGATTCCCATTTACCAAGCCATATTCAGTTCCAAGCTTCCTAGAATGTCTACAACTGTTGCAGATTGTATGTCAAGAATTAGGGAGTGGTTCATATAAGATTTTTTTACATATATTAGGATTTGGGGTTTTGGTGTTATTACAAATGTTGTAATTTCGGGGTAGATGTGAATCCCTTTCTTGCTAAGAGGGAGTGTTGAAATTGCAACAAGAAAAGCTCAGTTTGACCTGCCTTGGTCAAACTAGAGAGAAAAATTGAAATTCCATTTCAATAGACAACTTGGATGAGTTAACTAAGGATACATGGTTGTTATCACTTAGGTAGCTTAGTTAATTCAAGTTAGGGGCATGAACTTCAGTTGTGTGCAGTTATTCTTAAATTTTAGGAGCCTAGGTTGAGTTAATTTCAGTTGTAACAATTTAAATTAAGTTAAATTGAGTTATTTTCAGTTAAAATAATGGAGGAAATAGTGGAAGGTCTAGTAGTGGGGTGCGACTTTAGTCACAACACAGTGATCAACTAGTTCACTGATCAATCAACCTTACTTAGCTCATGCATGCAGAGAATATGAGTTACCCAGTTGAGATGGAGATCCCAAGCAAATGTACTATCAATTGTGGACTATTTTGAGGTGTACAGGTGGTGCATGCAGTCAAAGGATGAGCCTATATGAACTCTGCAATTATTTGGAGGAAAATTCCTATGAAATAGGGGCCTAATTCCTCAAGGAAGAATGCAAGGAAATAAGAGCTTGAAGGACGGAAAATTGTCTAAGTATTGACAAGAGCATAAGGAAGAGTCATCCAACCTCTATTCCATTCAATCCTTATTTCCTCCATTTTGTTGTGTTGCTTTTATGTGCTTATTTTCCTATCAAAATGTCTCATAGTTTCGTAAGGACTAGGTCCCTCACATCCACAGGGATACTGACAATTTTTCCTTCAATTGGGCCCATATTTTATCTGATAATTTAGTTAAACATATTCTTCATTTCTGTTCTAATAAAACAGACACTCATAACCCTTCTTTTTATATATCTGCCTTTGTTATGGATGCTACTTGTTTCTCTTTGGATTTTCTAGCTACGAATTGGAAATGGAAACTTGCTGACCCTCTCCTCATCGACATTTACCATAACATATTATGGGAGGAAAATTATTTTAATCATTTTTACCTCATTTTTCACCTCGTTGTGATTCCCATTCACCAAACCATATTCATTGCCCTGATGATGGACTCACTAAGTTAGTCTGAAATGTTGGTTTCAAAACTGTTCACAGGTTTTTCCACAAAAATAAAAAAATTTCTTTGTAAAACAATGTAGGGATGAAAAGCCAACTATAAAAGAAGACATCAAAAATTTTCAATAACTATTAATAAGCTCCATAATTTCATGCTCTCTCTTCTCAAAATACAAATCTCATTGCCTTGATGATGGACTCACTAAGCTAGTCCGAAACATTGGTTTCAAAACTATTCACAGGTTTTTCCACAAAAATAAAAATTCTAGCAACCTGTATGGACTATCTCTTTAAAACCATATTCAGTTCCAAGCTTCCCAGAATGTCTACAACTGCTATAGATTGTATGTCAAGAATTAGGGATTGGTTCATATAAGAGATGTTTACATATATTAGGGTTTGGGGATGTAATGGTAAACCACATGTTTTTCCACTATATGTTCCATACAAGCTTTTATGTAGATAAGTTTCCTATCAAACAGTCAATATAGGTATAACCCTTGAATTGAAAAAAGATTCCAAGAAACTCTGGCCTAAATTCCCTTTGCATATTTGTATGTTTACCCTTAAAAATTATACTCATGCTAAAAAGGAGCTATTGGCTTTATTTGAGTTCAATTAGCTACTATTCATGCAAAGCCACACGACCCTTCCAAATTGGTCAAGAATTTAGCTGTTAATGTAAATATAAAGAAATATGTTCATGAAGCCAACCATTACGTTGAATTATTTTGTAAAGCTCCTTCTTATTTATCTATTGGCAATAGAGCCAAGTAGTTGTCCCTGGACAATTACCATAATTTTTTAGTTTTCAAAGACACCAAAATTTGTACCTTACCTTTGCATTTTCTCAAGCTATCAAAAGGTAATGGTATAATAGAAAAAGCTACCAGCTCTTCAATGTAGCAAGTCACTCCTCAAATAAGTACCCCTCTTTAGGTTTCTTCTGTGGATTCTCGAGAACAAACTACTTCGAATAATCCATTGGTTAATGATATCATTAAATATTGGAAAACATTTATGGAAATTAATTCAATGCCAATTCAACAAGGAAAAGAAGTAAGAATTCCTAAAATAAATTCTTTTGTCATTGTTGGACAATAGTCAATGGATTTCTCTCCTAATTCTTCAAATTCTACTCTTATACAACCATGTGTCATTGCTAAAATACCTATTAGCCCTCCGCCTAGTGTGGAGATAATTCTAGCATTTCCAACTACTTCAATTCAGCTGAACATTGAGGAAATTCCACCAATAGAGGTATTTTACAATCCTCAACATAAGGCCATTATTAAAAACAGTGGGAGGAAGAGGAAATTTGTTACACAAGTCTTAAAAACAAGCACTGCTTTGCAGCCACCCTCATTGGAAGTAGTTTGGAAAGGAACATCAATATCTCCTTATGAAGAGATTGAGGAGTTAACTTAATATTTAGGAGCTTATGCTTCTACAAGTGTAGATAAAGAAACTCAAGTCAAAGAATTCATTAGGGAGAGGAATGAAAGAATAAAAAAATGGATCAAGAATCTTCACGGTTTCAAGCACAATCGTAGGCACAAGTCACCTTGGTTAGAGGTCAATATCAGTCTAAAATTAAGCAAAGAGATGACAAAATAAATGAGTTACAGGAGAAGATAAAGAAAATTGAGGAAAGTGCTTTAGATCTTGTCAAATTTAAGCATGAAGCTAATGAATTAAACCAACAACTTCAACACCAACAACAAACCCTTTGCAACAAGTTAAGCATGATACCGACTAAAGAAAAATTGGTTAATTTGTTTGTTGATGGAGTTATTGATATTGAAAGCCAATACAATAAAACCAACTGTAAAGTCAATGAGATTTTGCAATGGCAAGAAGATCCTAAATTATTCTATCCAAACTTGCTCGGGATTAATGTAATGCAAAAGTTAATACTTGGAAGGATAATATTTTCTTGGTTAGGAGATTGGTGAATGATGTTGAAAATATTTTTAATTCAATTATTCAATCTTTCACCCAGTCACTCAAGGAAGAAAATATGTTATCAAATGATGAAGAAGAAGTTCTCCAAGAGGTAGATATGTTAAAAGAGAATTTACAAGGTAATAGAACAAATTTCATTAAAAGGATTGAAAATTTGTAAAGGTAGATTTTGAATTGGCTTGTGATTTTCTAATCAATCCACATGGTTACCTTCACATAACCAAAGTTATTATTGAACAAGAAACTCAACTACTACCTTATTTGCAAGCTCAAGTATTCAGCTGTCAAATGAACATAAGGCCTCATTCTCCTCCCGAGCTAGCACCTCTTCTAGAAGTTTATCAGCATTGGCAAATGCCCACTAGCCCCTCATCTGCAACAATTCCTACGAATTTAATATTTTATTTCAAATTGTAACTAATGTCTATTTTTTCCTAGTAATTTTTTCTTTAATTGAGGGAATATCATACTTGTAACAAAAAACTATTTAAAGGATTCTCAAGCTGAGGCTTAAAGGTTCTAAAATTTTGTAAGAAAAGCCTTGTTACACTTTTGCACTCTGCTATTTATTTCATATAAGCTCTGAACCACTTGTGGATTCCATATCTATGAGGAGTAAAGAAGAACTGGTACTTTTATCAGCTTTGTTTTCTTTCAATTTATAATTCGAGTCTTGTCTTATGCTTTATTGCTTATGCTTATGATTAATTGATTGAGATATTGTCACTTTCAATATAAAGTTGTATGTTGATTATAAGTGTAAGAGGAACAAAATTATATGTGAATGTTTTATGAAATTAATTCAATTAACTATTTAATTGAAGTAATTTATCATCATATTGTTTTGATTAATGATATAACTTTGAAATCTATATTTTCAGTCATGTGTTAACTTTCTTTTTCACATATAAATATCAACACTTGAGTTAGTTAGTATTTATTATAGTTTAATTTATATTTATATTTACTATTTTCATTAACCATTATCGATCCACTCCCATCCCTTCCTTATAGCTTTCAAAGCCTTCAAGTCTCCATCCGCTAGAGCAATTTATGTTTGGGTAACTAAACCAAAATCAAAACCAGTTGGAACCACCATCCAAATGGAAAGAGTGTAACTTGGGGATCTAATTGAGTGGTCTCCAAAATGTTGATGAGCACAATTTTTCCATCAACAATTTAGAATATTGTATATCTTAAAAAAAAAATTATATGTATAACTGGTATTTTATATCATATTTTTTCTTCTTTTCTTTTGAAATGAAAAGCTCAATGACTCATTAGGATATTTAGAGAATTAATGTTTATTCTGAAGCTTTTAGTATATCGATTTTTCCTTTTTGATATTCAAATTATATCCTAAATATTTGATCCCATTAACGAGATTGTTTCAATTTCATTGCAAAAGTAGTTCAATTTATTGCATGTAAATAAAAATAAAAATAAAATAAATACAATCACTAAAAGTCTCTTTTAATAGGAGCTCAAATATATAAAGTGGTTGATTGAGCCCACATATCAGTCTAGAAAAATATTGTCCCAAAGGATTGTACTTGGGTGATTTTCTCCTCCCTTTCTATTTGAATTACTAAGAGACCATCTTAAACAAAATAGTTTATATAAATTTGTTAACATTTTTTTGTTAATAATTTATTATGTCATATATTTTCCCTTTTTGGTTTAGTTTTAATCATTTCATTAAAATAGAATAGCACATGCAACCAATCCTTTGTTCTGGGGAATGTCGTCATACCAAACGAAAATGGGTCTAATTGAGACCCTCATTAGGTGATAACATCCTTGTTGTAGGAGGAAATTATACACCTGTCAACAAAACAAAACATTTATGTAAATGAATTGTTATTAATTATTAATTAAATTAAAGAGAGGAGAGGTTAAAACTAAATATAATTATAAATTTTTGAAATCAAAATAATAATATTTATTAGTAAAATTAATTAATAATAAGGGACTAGAAGTATAATTGTAATGATGTGAATTTTACCGAAAATTTTCTTGCTTTTGAGACAAAACTCTGATGATGTGATTTTTACCAAAAATTTCCTTGCTTTTCATGATATGGATCACAAAGCCTGTTGGAATATATTATATTCCTTGGAAGGTAATAATGTCTTTGTATTATGTCGGAAGTTGTCCACAATCTTATGTAAAAGAGTAATACATTATATCCCATATTTATTATGGCATAGGATACTCTTGTATCCATTTATTATATAAAGAGGTGTTATTTTGGAGAATTATATTATCCCACATTTAATATGTGAGTAATTCCTCCACATCTCTGGTTATATAATAGGGTTAAGGGAACCTCTTAAGGTATATACCATTTTGTGATACCATCACATCTTATCATGTGCTCACAACACACTGTAGCCCAATTGGGTGAACCACGTATATTTGTTGTATTATTTTTCCTTGTTCTCTTTCTATTCTTATTTATATGTTGATATATTGTTGGTTTCTTATATAGATAGCTAGTTTAGTAGATCTAATATTCTAACATGGTATCAGAGCCATGGCTACTGTGATCTAACATCTTCTTTGAATTTAACCATCAATGTGTATCTTCATTTTTTGTTATCTAGGCACTCATTATTTTTTGTAGATTTTCTTTCTATTTGGTCGGCATTAGGCTTCTCTTCAGATTTGGGCATGATTCTACATATTTGAGTTTTTTCCTCATAACCCTAACTTTGTTATGTAGTTTTTTGTAGAAATTTTCTTTTTAAGGGGCTCTTCATTGTTTTTTTGTAAGTCCTATATGGTTTTTGGATTATCCTCAAGGAGATCTGTCTTCCGGTTGTAAGATCTATAATTTTCATCCAGTTTTTTGGTCCTTTTTTAACAGGGTGGAAGATTGTCAAACCAAGGGTTCACATCATAATTTTGTCCACTTAAGTGGATGTAGAGTGGCTGCGCCATTTTTGAAAACTGGTTATAATAAGCATTTGGATCATTATTGAGTGTTTTTTGTTTTGACACCTGATCTGATAATGAGATCTAAGACAATTATTAAGGTATTATAGACTCATGTGCATGGATTTGCCTATGTTACTTTGTGCAATGGATCGATAAGATTGTGAAATACATAGACAATGGAGCAGTGAAAGAAACATAATAGACAACACACATAAACACAACAAGTTTAATAAGGAGTTCACCCAACACTCCTAGGCTACATCTCCTAGTCCATCCTTCAGTGGTGACCTCTCTATTATTTCTTCAAAACAAAGTTTTACAATAGTGAGCTCAATTTGAGCCTCACACAACAGATACAAAAAAATAAGGCTTTACTTGGATCCCCCAAGCCTCTTCTGAGTACACAGACTCTCCTCACTGACCTGTCTTTGTTGCTCTATCTCAGCACTACCTGTCTATTTTCTGTCAATCTGTGGCTTTAAAGCCAATCGGTGATGCCTGCTCATTTCCTCTTCTCGAGCTCTCTGGCTTCCCAACCTCTGTTTGCTCAGATCCCCGTCTGAGCGTTAGCAATCATTGCTAAACGCTTTCAGGGATGGTGGCCACCTGTTCTGTAACGAAATGGGTCATCGGGCCTTTGAAATCCCAAAATTGGTCATTTTCTGTTTACACAGAGAAATGCTGCAAAACATGGGAAAATCCACCAAATCACTGTTCATCGGATTTGAAATATTCATAACTCTGCACTATTTTTCTATCGGGTCTGCCTTTAGGCCGCTTTTCACATCTCCACCATTGATCTTGGAGATCCAGATCCAATAGTTGTGGTCCATTTCGGGAGTTGAGGGAGTACGGAAGTTAACTACCCAAAAAGGGTGGTTTTCTCTCTCCAGGGCCTGGACACGTGGCAGCCAGTGTTCGGGCTTGGGCAGTGCTTGGCCAAAACCACTTACCGCCTATGTTCCTCCCGAAATCCTGCCTGTTTTGTGATTCCCCTTTTATATTAAAAAATACATTAAAACATGAAATCCTACTCATATCGGACTTGAAATAGTATTCAACATCATTAATAAACCCTACCGGATCTGTAATATTGCATTGGGCGCATTTCCTTCGTAATCCATTCATTTGGCGGAAATGCGAAATACAAAGGAAATTGACATTTCCCGAATTTCAAAATATATCAAACATCATTTATAATTGTTATCAGGTCCAGCCATCGCATCGCATATATGTATATGTATATAGTCCTGCTCCTCTGTGGTTTGCTGACGTGATATTGAGATGCAACATGGGTCGTCGATCTGCACGCTTGATCAACAGTCCTCGTTGACCCCGCTGATCACTGTTGCGTATTCCTTGTGGTCTCTGCCGATAGCCTCCCTTTGACACTGCCGATTGTGATTCATTGATCGGATCTAGACCATTGATCAGCCAGATCCAATGGCTCCGATTTAAAGTTGCTTTGACTGCCGATAAGCCTGTTTTTCAATGTTTTCTCCATGTTTTTCATGCCCGATAGTGTTATCGGCACTTTTTAAAGGTTTTCCCTTTGGGATAGTTTTTAACCATATGAAGACTTAGAGGGTCTTAGGATCCATTTGGATCACGCATTCCCATTGAAAAATCTTTTGGACCACCAAAAGTTGGTTTTTAAGAATCAATCAAGTGAGGGTACAACTTCCTCACTTGTCCAATCTCTATCCATCTTACACTGCTTGGTTTCGAACCTTTGAGTCCAATTCTGAGGTACTCAACGTCCCCTCTACGTGTAGTTCTCACCTTTCTATCTAGAACTGTATCTTCCTGCAACTCATTGAGATATTCAGGAAACATATCATCAATAGAAGGCAACCGACATTGCTCTTCGGGATCTTCAATCAAAGAAGGTTCAAATAGTCTCAAGTTCTCTGCATTAACTACTGAATAGATGTGCATGTAAGCTAGTAAATCAAGGCGAAAAGCGTTCTCACCAATTTTCTCAAGTATCTTGAAAGGCCCATACCTTATTGGCTTCAGCTTTTTACCTTCACCTTGCATTCTATCTTTGTTGATGTACAACCAAACTTGATCACCAACTTGGAAGCTATGCTCAATTCGATGCTTATCATGCCTTGCCTTGTACTGGGCTGGCTTCTTTCCAGTTGTTCTTGCACTGCCTGGTGAATTTCTTGGATCTGTTCAATGAACTTGGTTGCTTTGTCCACATCATTGTGTCCATCAACTGTTATGTCTTTACTAAAGACAAAATCCAAGGGAGACCTTGGTGTGAAACCAAAACAAGTCTCAAAAGGAGATCTTTGTGTAGAAAAGTGCTTAGCATGGTTGTAAGCATGTTGCACATAACACAAATGTTCATCCCAAAGCTTGGGATGCTTGCTGCAATAACCCCTAAGCAACTGGATCACTGTCCTGTTGACCACCTCTATTTGGCCATCTGTTTGTGGATGAAAGGTTGTTCTCTTCTTCAGTCTGGTGTCCATTAACTCCCATAGTCTTGACCAAAACTTCCCATCAAATCGGGAATCTCGATCAGAGACAATGGAAGTGGGTAACCCAAAATGAACCTATACATACTGAAAGAACAACTTTTTTGTTTGTTCAGTTGTAATCTGCTTGTTACAAGGTATTAAAATACACATTTTGTTGAACCTTTCCACAATAACATATAAATAATCATGACCTTTTCTAGATTTTGGCAGTCCCCCAACAAAGTCCATGGAAACACTTTCCCAAGGATGAGAAGGAACTGGAAGTGGAGTGTAAAAGCCTAGTTTTCTATTATTGGGCTTGCTTTTAGCACACATGGTACACCCTTTAATATATCTAGAAACTGTTTCATGCATTCTTGGCCAATAACAGAGCCTTTGCAGTTGTGCAACTGTTTTACTTACACTAAAATGACCTGATATTAGAGAAGTATGTGCTTCTCAGATTATGTTAACTTTTTTAGTTTGAGGAATGCATAAATTTCCAAAATGATACAAGAGTTGGTCCTTAACATGATAATCCAATTCTTCTTCTTGTTTTCCATGACTTAAAGTTGCGTATACATCTTTAAAATCTACATCTTGAGCATATTGTTCAATGTAGCTTTCATGCAATACTGAATTATGCTTAAGTATAGTAAATGCATTCATGATTGGTCTTGAGAACATATCTACAACTTTATTCTGTATGCCCTTCTTATATCTGATGACTAGATGAAACTGTTGTAGAAAACCCATCCACCTATAGTGTCTTGATTGCTGCAATTTAGTTGGTGAGTGTAAATATTGAAGTGGTTGATGATCAGTATGTATAGTTGTTTCTTTGCCCAATAGGTAATGTTTCCACTTTTTCACACTCTGCACTAATTCATACAATTCTTTATCATATGTGGGATAATTAACTACTACATAATTAAATGTCTCAGAATGATAACATATGGGTTTACCATGTTGCATCAACACTGCTCCCATGGCATAGTCACTGGAATCTGTTTCAATCTCAAATGGTCTTTGAAGATCTGGCAATGCTAGTACTGGTGTGGTACTAATCTTTCGTTGAAGGCTTTCTGTTGTTTGCCTCCCCACTGAAACACCTTATTCAATCCTGTCAAAGCATGTAAGGGAGTTGCAATCAATGAAAAGTTAGCAATAAACTTTCTCCAATATTGTGCTGCTCCTAGGAAGCTTCTAACTTCTGTAGCAGACTTGGGCTTAGGCTAGTTCACCATGACTTCAACCTTAGAGGGATCTATCTTCAATTCACCACCCCCTACAATATGACCCAAGTAATTCAAATATGTTTTTCCAAATTCACATTTTGATAATTTAACATAGAGATTTTCTTTTTTCAAAACATCTAGAGTCTACTTTACATGCTTCAAATGTTCTTCCCATGTTTTACTGAAATCAAGAATGTCATCTAAATTACACAATTCAATCATCAAAAATAAAGCGCGGAGTACCATCTATTCATAACTCTCATGAAAGTGGACAGGAGCATTAGTTTTAAAGCCAAAAGGCACTAACTAGCCATTCATACAGCCCTTGCTTTGTTTTGAAAACAGTCTTCCATGCATCCTTGTTCTACAACTCCTGACCTGAATGGTAGCCACTAATGCAAGTCCAAACTTGGAAAAGTAAACAGCTTCTTTCCAATTTGCATCTAATAGATATCTTGCGAGGAAGAGGATAATGATTCTTGATCGGTATTTTATTCAATGCTCTGTAATCAATGCACATCCTCCACAAACCATCTTTCTTTCTCACCAACACGATTGGATATCTGCATGGTGATATTCTTGGTCTTATGAACCCTTTGTCGAGCAGTTGTTGTACCTGCTTCTTGATCTCTGCATTCTCTAAAGTGGATAACCTATACATTCCGATGTTAGGCAAAGGAGCATCTTGCTGCAAATGAATATCATGTACAATTTTCCTTTTGGGTGGCAGACCTTTAGGTTCTTGAAATAGGATATCATATTCTGAAAGAACTTTTTCTAAATCAGCCTTCTGTTTAGCATCACAACCTTCAAATACATTGGTTTTATCAGGGGTATTTTCCTTTACAACCATTAGTAAAAATTGCTTGCATGAATTTACAATTCTTTTCATTTGCCCAGAGTTAATGAGAGTGTAGTTATTTTTGAGCTGATGAGCTCTTACAATATATTCTATTCCATCTTTTGTGAGTTGATACTTATTTTCAGCTCTATAGAAAATTGCTTTTCTATCATACAAGCAAGGACTTCCTAAAACAATACCACATATATCTAAAGGAACTATGTCTCACTCAACCTCATCTACAAATGTTGACCCAAAAGAAAACCTAAGTTTACATTGTCTAGTCACTTATAGCTTTGCTTTATCACATACCCAACCTAATGGATATGGCTTCTTGTGAGGTGTGGTTAGTAGTCCCAACTTCTTTACAATTGCTTCAGAAGTCAAGTTTACTTGTGATCCGCTATGAAATAAAGCATCAATCTTTTGATGCTTGGAAATAACTCTAATATGAAAAAGCTCATGTATTTTCCTCTCATTTTCTTCATTATCAATAGATTGTACATAATTACTAGTAGATGCTTTAGAATTTTTACCTTTTATACCTATGGTTGTGACTATTGTTTCATCGCTTGAGTTTGACCCCAAATCTTTCTAAATAGCAGCAACAGTCTTTTTCTTCTTGCCATCAAACTTCTTGGGTTTCAGCTCTAGATGCAAAGACCATAAATGTGCATCATCATGTCCATCCTTCTTGAAGTGAGTGCGTGAAGGTTTTCCTTTCTGTACAATGTTTTCTTTCCTCTCTTTCCATCTCAACTTCTTCTTTCCCTTATTCTTTCTTGCAGTGGCTTTTGATGATCCCCTAATCTCTGGGTTCAGATTCTTGCCTCTAGCCTCTAGATGTGTAGCCTGAATGGATACCTCATCTATTCTAGTGGGGTTAAACATGAGAATGGTGTGCCTAAAATAGCTATGCAAACCACCTATATACTTCAACAAAGTTTCAGGTGAGTCTAGAGAAATGCCTAGAATTAAAGCTCTTTTTCTAAATTCCTGGGTATAGCTTTGTACACTTTGCCCCTTTAATTGGAAAAGAGTTTGCCAACTCATCATTGCTTGCTGCGTATAAGCTAGTGGATAGAATTTTATTTTTTTATGGCAAAAACAAATTCACTCCATGTAGAAAGAATTTTACCATGCTTCTTCAAATCAAGTTGTGTCCTGCCTTCCCACCACACTAGGGTAGTTCCTCCAAGGAAAAGGATAGCTAGTTGAATCTTTCTCCTTTTTGAATCGATGTTCTACACCCTACAATATACATCAATCTGTCTAATCCAATTATCTATCTTTTCTGCATTTAATTCTCCATCATAGATTGGCAAATCAAATTTTACATCTAATTTAATCAAAGATGTTTTCTTCTTTTTATTTTCAGGGCTAGAAGGAGGTGTTGATGGAGGAGGTTATTCCCCTTTCCCTTTTCCTTCTGAATGGCCATCTAAAAGAGTTTCCTTTGTTGCTTTGTCTTGTTTGGAGGTTGAAGTAATTTCACCTAAACTTTTCTTAAATTGTCGATACATCTCTTCTACCATGGCTCTCATGGTCATGAAATTGTCCATGAACTGAGAGTTTGATTTTAAGGGAATTTATTCTACCATTTTTCTCCTAGGATAGACTCTTCCAATTTCTAGATTAGCCTCAACAAGTTCTCCTTCTCCTATTTTGAGCTTTGACCCTGTTAGCATTCAACAATCTAGCACAAGCTTGTCTAACTTTGGCAAAACTAAAGCTTTGATACCACTTGATATGAAAATGAAGATCTTGGATTAATTTTAAGGTATTGCAAACTCATGTCCATGGATTTTCCTACATTACTTAGTGTAATGGATCAATAAGATTTTGAATAACATAGACAAGGAAGTAGTTAAAGAAACATAATAGACAACACACATAAACACAACATGTTTGATATGGAGTTCACCTAAAACTCCTGGGCTACATCTCCTAGTCCAACCTTCAGTGGTGACCTCTCTATTATGTCTTAAAGAGTATAGTTTTACAAAGTGTGAGCTCAAATTGAGTCTCAACACAACAGATACAAAACAAAAGGAGTTTACTTGAACCCCTCAAGCCTCTATGAGTACAAAGACTCTCCCTCTCACTCTCTATCTCTATCTTTGCTTTGTCTCAACACTACCTCTTCTCTCTTTCTATCAGTCTGTGGCTTTAAAGCCAATTAGCGTTGTCTATTTGTTTCCTCTTCTTGGGCTCTCTAGCTCCTAGCCTCTGTCTACTCGAATTCCCTTTTGAGTGTCAGCAATCATGGCATAATGTCTTCAGGGAAGGTGGCCACCTATTCTACAATGGAAGGGACCATCGGGCCTTTGAAATCCCCAAAAATAGTGTTTTCTATTTACACAGAGAAACATTGTAAAACATGGGAAAATCTACCAAATCACTATTCATTGAACTTCGAATATTCATAAATCCTCACTATATTTCTATCAAGTCCACCTTTATATCACGATCGCATCTCCACCATTGATCTGAGTGATCTTGATCCAATGGTTGAGATTCATTTCAGGCATTGAAGGCGTACATAGATTACCCGCCCGCAAAGGCAGTTTTCTCATGCCACGTGTCGACCAGTGGATGGGATCGGGCAGAGCCCGATCAAAACCACTTACTACCTATGGCCCACCCAAAATCCCACTTGTTTTGGATCTCAAAACGTATACACCTTTATGTATCAACCCTTTCAGGTTTAGGCTCATCGCTTTATTCACATTTCTTTGGTTTTTCATTTATTTAACGAAAATGTGATTTACATTGGAAAAGCCCTTTTACCGAACATGAAATATTATCAACTATCACCCATAATCTGTCAGGTCGATTTTCATTGCATCGGCGCTTTGTTCTTTGTATTTCGTTTATTTAACGAAAACGTGAAATACAAAGTAAAACCCTGTCTTTCGAAACTCAAAATATATGTGTTTTCATTTATAACCCCGTCAGGTCTAGCTATCATAGTTGTAGGCATCGGCCCCACTCCTTTGTGTTGCTCTGATGTGATATTGCAATGTGACTTGTTGCAATCGCATATCGCATAAGCCCCAGGCTGTTGTGAGCGCTCCATTGTAATCTGCTGATGCTATATGGCAGGTTAACCTGGGCCGTTGATCTGCGCACTTGATCGGCAATCCTCGTTGAGCCCGCTGATCGCTATCGCAACATTTATATGGCCACCTCCATTAAGCTTCACATGCCTTCGCCAACTGCGATATGCCGATCGGATCTAGACCATTGATTGGCCAGATCTGACAGCTCCTATGCAAAGTTGTTTTAAGCCTCCGATAGACCTTATTTCACTATTTTCTTCATGTTTTTCACTCCCAATAGTGGAATCTGCCCTTTTTAAAGGTTTTCTTTATGCGATAGTTTTTAACTATGTGAAGACTTGGAGGTTTTTAGGATCCATTTGGATCATGTGTAAACCTGGGCTTATATGTGTATCGGGCATTTTGATTGGCCAAAATACAAAGAAAACATACCCAATTGCCTTCCTCTTCAAATTCGGCTCTAACACTGATTTTCCTCTTTACACAGCAAAATCAACGTGTACCTTTGATTAATACAGAACTCAAAGAGAATTAATATTGCTTCATAAATCCGTCAGATCCACCCGTTCAGTGCTCCATTGACTTCGCTTGGCAAATCGCAATTGGCCCTTTCAAATGTTATATCAATGTAAACCTTTACAATACGTGATAAGATAGACGTGCCAAAGTATTAAACATAATGTATATAATATCAGGTCTAGAATCTCCACCATAGATTTCAACCCCAGGATCCAATGGCTGTTATCAATTTCAGGTGGACTACTTACATAAGTGTTACCTACCCAAAATGAGCATTTTTGCTCACTCCTCTAGTTGCTACGTGTCAACAATTGATTGGAATTGAGCGCTTTCCTCTAAATACCATTTACCATTTTGCAACTGCCCGAAATCCTCCTTATAGCGTTAAATTTTCCCTTCGTCTTGGTTAATTCCTAGACTTGTTCATGCCTGATGATTGTAGATCTTCGACCATCGACAGCGGCGATGCTCCTTCAAATTTTCTTCCACCTGCGCTTCATTAATTGCTCATCCCAATCGATAACGGGTGATCCTGTGTTAGTTCTTCATATAACTGCCCGCTGCACTTTTTGCAATTGCGATCTAATCGCATCGCTAACACACACACACACACACACACACACATATATATAACGGGACCCGCTCCATATAACTAGCTATATTGCGATTTGACTTGATCACATGGGCCGATTCTTTAACAATTATTTCCTTTGTGATTTTGATATATAATAAATAAAATACTTCATTCCTTTTAGACTTTGCGGTGGGTAAAGAAAATAAGGGAGCTTCATCAAGGTTGAACCCCTGTAGTGATTTTAGACTATGCATTGTGATAAAACTGATAAATAAGCTTAAAACACAATATAAGCTACAACAGACCGAAGGCCACTGCGAGGTTCAGGGACCACAGATTGAGAACCCTGACATAACTGCGTCCGTGAAGACTAAGCAAGTGAATATTGGTACGGAGGTGGAACCTAAATTCGTGAAGATTGGACACTACTAGGATGACATGACAGTGGATAAGGTCGTTGAATTACTCCACGAATACCAGGACTTATTCCTGACCAAGTTTACATATTTGAAGGGAATAATCAGAGATTTAGGGGTAATGATGATCACTTTAAAACCTGATGCGAAGCCAGCTAAGAAGAGGCCATATTGCTTAAATCTGAAATACAAGGAGAAGGTCCACGTAGAACTTGACAAGATGCTCGTTGTAGGCATCACTGAGTTTGTGGAGGAATCTGATTGGGTAAGCATGATGGTGGTACAAGAGAAGAAGTAGAAGGATGAAATAAGAATATGCGTGGATCTCAAAAAATTGAATGACGCGTGTGTACATGATCCATTCCCAACTCCATCCACGAATGAGGTGTTGGACAATGTAGGTAATTAGGAAACATATTCTCTCACTAATGGGTTCTCAGGGTACCATCAGATCAAAATTGCGTTGGAGGATAGGAGCAAGACAACCTTCATGACTGAGTGGGGTTGCTTTCAATATACTATCATGCCATTTGGATTGAAGAATGCCCCTACTATCTTTTCCTGCGTGGTTGTTGCGACATTCAGGGAATATATTCATAAGTTCTTCGAGGTCTATTTTGATTATTGGACTATATTTGGGCTGGTTAGGTGCCATGTAGCAAACTTGCGCTTGATGCTGGATACATGACAAAGATACCAAATCGTCCTCAACCTCAAGAAGTGTATGTTCCTCATTCCTTTTGGGAACCTATTGGGGCATGTGGTTTGTAAACAAGGGTTGATGGTAGACCACGTGAAAATCACGGAGATTCTAAATTTGGAAGCGTTGTGGAGTGCGAAATAGTTGTGTGCTACTTTGGGACATACAAGGTACTATAGAAAGTTTATCAAAGGCTATTCCCAGATCATGCACCAATGGAAAAGTTGTTGAGAAAGGAAGTCATGTTCCATTGGAATGATGACTGTAAGAAAAGCCTGGATGTATTAAAAGAAAAGATGGTTACTACCCCAATTTTGTTCTTCCTAAACTGGAAGAACGAGTTTCATGTCCATGTTGACGCGTCGTGTATAGCATTGGGGGCAGTACTAACACAGGATTGTGGAGAAGGCTTGGATCACCCTATCACATTTGCAAGTCATAGATTATCTAAAATAGAGAAGAACTATTCCACCACTAAGTGCAAGGGACTAGCTATAGCATACGTGCTCCAGAACTATCGACACTACTTGATAGGAGGACACTTTAAGATGTATATAGATCATTCTATATTGAATTACTTGGTCAATAAGATTTTTTTGCGGGGGAACATATGCATATGGCTTTTATTATTCAAAGAATATGATTTTGAAATTGTTTTGAAGCCTAAACGATTGAACGTGGAACTAGATCACCTATCACACATTGGGACATGGGAGAAACCTACTAGTCTAGAGGAAGGATTACTCGATGCACATCTCTTTGTTGTGTGTGTAGAGGATGGACATTTTGAAGATAATTCACTTTCTAACAACTAGAAATATGCCAAAAGAATACTCTGTCCAGTAGAAGAAGAAATTAGTGGTGCATGCGACAAATTTCTTTGTCATTGTTGGGCATCTATACAAGATGGGGAATGATGAAATACTACAAAGGTATGTACCTAAATTTGAACGAAGTAGCATCCTCACGGATGCTCATGGGAGCATTGCGGGAGGAAATTATGCGGGAAGAACAACCACATAGAAGACTCTACGCATCGGGTTGTGGTGGCCAACCCTTCATTAGGATTCAAAAGCACACTACAAGGCACGTGATGTATGTTAAAGAATAGGTAAGCCATCATGAAGGGAAAAAATTCCTTTGAATCCACAAATGATGTTGCAACCTTTTGAAAAGTGGGAATAGATTTTGTAGGACCTATAAAACCTCAAGGAAAAATAGGCGCGAGATATATTATCACTGCGACAGAGTACCCGAATAATTGGGAAAAAGCGTAGCCGGTGAAGGATTTCACAATTGTAACTACCGCAAAGTTTTTGTTTGAACATGTACTAACACAATTTAGATGTTCGAAGATCTTAATGAGCAATCATGGTACACACTTTCCTGAATGAGACAATCAATGCGCTGACAGAAGAGTTTTAGGTGTATCATCAGAAGAGCATAATATATCACCCACAGGCTAACAAGATAGTAGAAGCATTAACAAAGTACTGGAGACTATGCTGACCAAGGTATGAAATGTGCAGTGAAGTGATTTGGACCTGTGCATACCTGCAGTATTATGGGCTTATAGAATGACATGCAAGAAACTGATGGGATAGACACCTTTTAGGCTTGTCTATGGATTAGAAGTTGTAATTCCTATGGAATACATCGTGCCTAGTCTGCACATAGCAGTGCTCATAGGTATGATGGATCACAGAGCTCTGAAGGAGAGGCTCACGTAGTTGGAGGAGCTCGAGGAAGAACGATTTTTAGCTGTATTCACCAACAGGTCCAAAAGTAGTGCCAAAAGTCTTGGCACAATCGAGATATCAAGTTGCGCACCTTCAAGGTGAATGATTTGGTGTTTTTGTATGAGTAAGTTCGATAAATTCCTAGGGAATCTTAGAATGCATTGGCTGGGATCGTATGTTATTAAGGATATCACAGATGGTGGCATGGTGCAGTTGGTAAAGTTAAATGGAGAACTCTTCCTAGGAAAATTCAATGGTAGTCATTTGAAGACATACACAGGGGGCTCATCCATTTGACTAGTCAATAGAAGCACAGTCTTAATGCTCCAGGCAGCTGAAAGGAAGTGCAGGACTATAAACTACTCTGCTTAGGAACTGCGTGACGTCAGGACTATGCGCAGTAGTGAAGTGTCCCAAGGTTCACAACAGCACGAGGGTAATTGTGCTACTGGGTGGGTTGGTTGGAAAGTGACCATTACAGTCACTATTCATGATGTGATGCTTGGTTTGAGACCAAATGGAGCAGGTGGCAGGCATTTAAGGCAAACTTTATGGGCTAGATTCTTGAAAATCTGCCTCTAATCGAACATTAATGGACCGAATGTGGGGGGAACAATCGAATTCAAATTCAAAAGGTACTATAAATTACAAAGGGCTATCTAGCAAACAACACTTAGAAATTTGAGGACTAAGTTGTTGCGCGCACAAACATTCATGAACCTAGACTTGTTCGATCCTCTGAAGGCAAATTCGTTGCTTGAGAAATTACTTGAGACATTGAGAGAATTATGGAATCGCACTACGGTAGCACCTGAAGAAGCCATGGATACCAAAGTAATGACTGCCGAGGAAGCTACGGAGGCAATTATGGAAGTGGAAGCCCCAAAAAGTATCGGGATAGTGGCAGAAAGCCCTAAATCACCATGCACGTTGAGACCCAAGAAAGACAAGTAGGCCATGGTATTAGTGCGTGTATCATCTAGAAATCTGCTGAGGAATAGGCTCACCATGGAAGAAAAGGGAAAGGATATCAATTTGGAGGCCGATGAGGAGGAATAATTTGAAGAAATCCTGCTAGAGGAGGAGGATATAGAAATGGAGGTTGAAACCCAAGGTGCAGACCCTCTTAGCAAGTTGCCCACATATGTTCCTCCATGGAAGGGTAAAGCAAAGCTACCCAAAGATATAGATGATAGCAAGAGTTGTCTGTAGACTCCGCTACTCCCTAATGACATTATTTTTGAAGGAGTTCAGTTGGGACAAGTGCCCGTGGTGAAGTTCGAGGATTGGAATCTCACGAACCACGAGAAGTTCTTGCATCTCATGAACATGCAACTCATGTGCCGCCGGTCAGGATCATAGAATTGGATCTGCATAAATGGCTGAGAGAAGTTGAGAAAGCAGGGTTGCTAAACCTGCTCTGGGTGTCGCATTACCATCGCACCCCAGTGACCATTTTTGTCATCAGGAAACTGCTCTGCTTGGTAGATGATGGGTGCTTATGGCTAGAGGAGCCCATCCCCATCACAGACCATTTGATTTAGAGAATTATCCGGCTCCCTTGCAAAGGGGAGGACCCAACAAACATCTTGGAGGGAAAGAGCAAGGATTTTTCCATCTCGGAGACCATGAAGAAGAAGTTTAAGATGGAGAAGAAGAAGAGAGGGTATGCCATTTCCAGCATCAACAAACCTGTGTTTAAATTTGTGATGCAGATATTGGTAGGGAAGGTTATGAGGAAATGTCATGTAGATGAGGTGCCCATTCCGGTGATTTCACTAGCAGTGCAATGCGTAGAAGGGGTCCAGTTCAACTACGCAAACTATTTATGTGGAGAGTTCCTTGAGAACTATGGCGAGGCATAAGACTAGGGAAAAAACTTTTCACTATGTGTGCCCTCTATTGTCAATAGTACTAGTGGCCTGGGAATTGCCCAATGATAGCTAGTTCCCGACGATTGTGTAGGACCATCTAGAGGTAGCGAAGTATGTTTTGCTGTGGGCAACCAGGGATGCATAAAGGATAAGGGATAGAAAAATATTATGGGTGCTCATGGAGATGAGAAATAGAATGTGGATTAATCACAAGTTATGGTTATCGCCCACGATCTACAACAGTCTGTAGAGATTTGTATAGTTCAAGGCAGCTTTTCGCCATGTCTATATCAGGGCATGGAAGGACCCCGTGAAGACGTGGTGCGAGTTACCCTATCTAGCTACAAACGATGTCATATTCACGGTCCTCGAGTCTTGGCCGCTAGAGTGGCATGCTCCAGTTGGTTCCATGGTGGAAGAAGAGAAATCCACCCCGCAGTAGAAGAAGGAAGAGGAGAAATTGTGGATGGCGCAATTGGTAGAGAAACATAGGAAGGAAGAAGCAATAGATAAGGCCCAAGTGGCGCATGACACTGCGAAGTTGGTAGAATAGTAGTAGAAGACAACAAAGGAAGAGCACAAAGGATAGAAGTCGCCTTCGCCTGAGCCAGAGATCGATACATAGCAGGGTGGCATGGAGCCATAGACAGTGTCCACCTAGCTAAAACATCCACGCCTGAGAGAACAGGTAGGGTCGTGAAAGAAGTCGAAGGCTTCAAGGACTTTGTTTGACCCAATCATCCTCACTGAGGGGGATCTCCATGATATTCGTGAGACAATGAGGGAAGTCACAATGGAGGCCCTCCAGTAGTTTGAGGAGAAACATCAGTTGGTGTTGGGGGCTCTCCAAATGCAGATACAGGAGTTGCAAGTGCGCACTCCACAGGCTAGCATGATGTCCACTAGCCTCGCCGTAGGCACGTCCATGGCCGAGGAAATGCTACGTGCCCGGATGACTAACACAATAGTGCTGCCAGATGGCACACTCATTACAGAAAATGGGGCCAACAGGCCTATGGTCAATGGATTAAAGGGAATTGGATTAAACGTGGATGTGCTACCTTGGGAGTCACTCTATATTTTGCAGGATGGAACCACTACAGAATTAAGGGCCAGGGAGGGTTGTGTGCTCGGTCTCCTCTCTACTTCTCCAAATGTGGTTGCTCCAAAACTTTCTAAGGTTGCTTCTAAGGCTACATGTTGAGAGGTAATTCATGCTCCCTCTCAACCATCAAGTCTCTCCTCAAGGATTTGCATGCATCTTATACGTAGAGTGCATATAGGTTCTTGACTCACACACTCATTTGTTTCACTTGTCCCATGACAATGTGTCTAAGGAAAACATTTCCTTTGCTAAATATCACATCATAGCCACGGTCTTCCAATACCAAGATGGAAACAAGATTCTTCTTTAGTCCTAGAGCATACATCACATCTGTGAGTATAAGAGGGGAGCCAGACTCCCTATAAAAAGTAATAGCACTCATACCAGTCACGTTAGACCTCCCATCATCTCCAAACTCTATGTTCTACTTGAGGTTTTGCTCCTCCAAGTCACTAAAGAGATCTTTATTCCCTATCATATGGAACAAGGCACCATTGTCAAGATACCACATGCTTCCTAATATTGTGCTTGTCATGCATGAAATGAGAGTAAAATCAAGTTCGAATTGGGAAGCTATAGCTTCACCTGTTACTACTACCATAGGCTCCTTCTTGCTTTCTCTCTTCTGTCGACATTGCGCGGCATAGTGCCCAAACTCGTGACAGTGAAAACACTTGATGTTGAACAAGTCCTTCTTCTTGCCCTTCTCTCCTTGGGACTTCTTTCCTTTGAATTTTTTTTTTTTTTACTAACTAATGCAAAAGTCATCTTACACTTCTTTAGATGAGGTTCCATCACTGGTTTTCACTCGAGTCTCTTCTTGTACCAAGTTGGACAAAAAAAGTTCCCACTTTGGTAGCTTCTCCCTCCCATTAACTAAGTCCGGGTAGTTGTGCTAGCTGTTGGGAAGGCCTAGAAGTTCTAGGCTCATGATATCGTCTTCAACAACTAAAACAGTGACACTTCTAAGCACATCCCTACATTGTGTGAACTTGGTCAAGTAATTCGGTATTGTGTCACCCTTCTCCATCTTGATCTTTCTAAGCTTGTACTTTGGTGCCAACTTCTTATGGTCATTGTTATTTAAAAATAAGTTTGTCAAGGCCTTCCACATCACATGTGGAGTCTCCTTACCATGGAGGTTTGAGACAATATGGTCTCGAACTCCTTCGAGGATAATCCCTCTCACCTTTTCCACACACTTTCTCCACTCTATCAGATCTTGAGCATCAGCTGCTGGAAGCTTAGGAATATCTTTGTCTACAAATTCCTTAACCTCTTCTTCTTCGAAGACTACCTCCATCTTGTCCTTCCAGGAAATATAGTTCAAACTACCCTCAAGGGCATATTTGAGTCTTGTTAGAATATTATATATTATGGAGAAATGGAACACATAAAATATTACATAAATATAAACACAAAAAACGCATAAAACAAGAGAGACACAGATATACGTGGTTCATCCAGTTTGGGCTACATCCACCCTAAACAGCCAGTCCTTCCTTTCTATTATCCAGTAAAATGAAGAGACACAACCTACAGCAGATCTAATATAATATCCTTTGTTTTCTCTCACAGTCTCACCTCTCTGTTTCTCGCTCAGAGAATACACATCTATTACATAGTCTCAATACAATGCCCTCATACAAATAGAGGGGTTTCCTTCTAGGGTAAAAAACCCTAAACTAAACATAAGTTCTACCGTCAGATCATCCGCCTAATGAATGGCCCAGATTGACTAGAAATTATTATAATTTTACAAGGCAATTTTACATCTATTTTTAGCTTCGGGGGCACTACCCCGAAACCCTTGCTGGGGGATTTCTAGCCCCAGGACCCCCCAGCCAAGGGGGATAAGCCCCCCCATACCCCCCCCCCCGCATGGAGGGGTGTACAAACTTCCTAGGGTATACATCCAGCTGAAACAAAGACCTTCAAATAATCATGCTCCATACTCAACAATCTCCCGCTTGGAGAATGATTGTAGCAACTACACCGTTGCTTCATTTGCTAGACAATGACTCCTCTTTGGACCTGGCTATTTCTCATCTTCTTCGTCATCCTTGAAGACTAATTGACACTGAGCATATTCTCAGTTTTTCCCCGGTTACAACTTTTGTTAGCATATCTGCAGGATTCTAGCTAGTGTGTATCTTTTCCAGCTTCAACTCTCCATCTTCCAACACTGATCGTATGAAATGGTACTTGAGTTGTATGTGTTTAGTCCTAGAATGAAATGTTGAGTTCTTTGCAAGATGAATGGCACTTTGGCTATCACTGTATAATGTGCCCTTATCATGCTCCTTACCCATTTCACCCATAAACCTTTGTAACCAGATCATTTCTTTACTAGCCTCTGTAGCAGCAACATACTCTGCTTCTGTTGTTGAAAGTGCAACAACACTTTGGATTTTTGAAACCCAACTGAAAGCTGTTCCACCAACAGTGAATACATATCCTGTAGTGCTTCTCCTGTTATCTCTGTCACCTGCCATATCTGCATCAACATATCCCTGTAGAGAAATGTTTGTTTGAACCACCAAAGCATAATGCTTGATCTGTGGTACCTTTCAAATATCTGAGAATCCATTTCACTGCCATCCCATGCTCATTTCCTGGATTGTTCATGTACCTGCTTACAACTCCCACTGCATGTGCAATATCAGGCCTTGTGCAGACCATTGCATACATTAAGCTTCCAACTGCTGCTGCATATGGAACTTTGGAAATATAATCCATGTCTTCTTGTGTCTTTGGG
>APFE031691223.1:2750-33202 GCA_000404065.3 Pinus taeda | reverse complement strand
TAGCAGCTCCTATGCATGCAGTGACAAGTGTGAAGCGTGCTTTCCAATGGGGAGGCAAGCAGCAAAAAGATTTTGAATCTTTGAAAGAGAAGCTCATTCTTCTCTTATTGCTGGCGAGTTTGGTGTAAGCAAAACAGTTGCACATCTACAGAGGTATTGCTATTGGCCTCGCATGGTAGATTCTGTTTCCAGGTTCATAAGAGGTGGTTCATTATGTGCTACCAGCAAGCCTAGTAATAGGAAGCTTGGCTTGTATACTCCTTTGCCGGTACCTTCTAGACCATGGGAGAGCATCTCTATGGATTTTGTAGGAGGTTTGCCAAAATCTAGAAAGCAGCATGATTATTTATATGTATTAGTTGATCGTTTCAGCAAAATGTGTATACTTATGCCTTGTAAGAAAACTATAACTGCTGAACAAACTACTGAATTATTTTTTCATCATGTATGGATTCACTTTGGTTTGCCTACTTCCATTATTAGTGATAGGGATTCCAAATTTGTGGGGAACTTTTGGTCCAACCTATGGGAGATGATGGACACAAAGTTGAAGAAAAGTATTGCTTTCCATCTGCAAACACATGGACAAACTGAAGTTGTGAACAGAACCATTGTGCACCTCTTGAGAGGATATTTCAGCAAGCATCCCAAGCTTTGGGATGAACATTTTCGCTACATACAACATGCTTACAACCGTGACAAGCACTCTTCCACAAACACCTCACCGTTTGAAGCTTGTTTTGGTTACTTGCCAAAATCACCTCTTGATTTCATTCCTGAGAAAGATGTCGCCATTGAGGGACATAGTGATATTGACAAAGCTAGTTCATTCATTGAAAGAATTCAACAAATACATCAGCAAATTCAAGAACAACTTGAGAAGAGTCAAGGCAAGTACAAGGAAAGACATGACAACCATAGAGTTGATCACAAGTTTCAAGAAGGGGATGAGGTATGGTTGTACATTAGTAAGGAAAGGATGCAAGGAGAAGGTAAAAAGCTGAAGCCTATTCGTTATGGTCCATTCAAAATCCTCAAGAAGCTTGGAAATAATGCTTTTCAATTAGATTTGCCTTCCTACATGCAAATGTATTCTGTTGTTAATGTGGAGAAATTACGTTTGTATGAACCTCCTTTGATTGCTGATCATGAAAGCGCTGTTCAACTGCCATCTATAGAAGATTTCTCGCTAGAATTCTTAGATGAGCTGAAAGAAGATACAATCCTTGACCGAAGGACACGCACTTCAAGGAGGGGCAATGTAGATTATGTCCGGGTTGGTTTCAAAGGCAGCAAACCGAACAAGGCAAAGTGGATGGAGGTGGACAGAGTGACGGCGATGTACCCTCACCTCTTTAATAGGTAGTTGAAGGCTTTTGGGGTCCAAAAGCTTCCCAATGGGAAGGCGTGATCAGGGGCTCATGTCCCAAGTGTCGTAAAATGCTCAAAAATTAAAGTGCTCAGAACTAGCTCAAACCTCAATGACTAGATAGACCTTGTCCTCTTGATTTCGGCACCACAAAAAATTCGAAAAATGGTCACCGCATGTGAAAGTTATGTCAAAAACAAAATCGCCCAATAACCCTTAATTTTTGAATTTTAAAAAAAAATTAAAAAAAAAAATATTCCACAGAATATTCCTGGGAATATTCTGTGGAATATTCTTTTTGAACGAGCCAATCAGAAGCCGCCACGTGGCAAGCCCGGAGGCCGCCACGTGGCCTAGGATGACGTCAGCAACATGTATGGCGCATTTCAAAATTTGGGTGGCGGTGAGGTTTGATCTCATGACCTCCCGTTCAACAACTACAGGCCTTACCGTTGGGCCACAACGGTGGCTGTTGAAGGTTATGCGGAACATTTCATATTTGAATTTTGAAATCGATTACAGGCGGGAAGAAAAGGGGCTAGCCCCTAAGGGCCAGCCCCATACCATATGACCACCACTCGGAAACCAGTGGCTTCGCTCAACCTGCCGGCACGCAATCCCATGCAGCAAACCGCCCGCATTTTGTGGTCACATGAACATTAATTAATTGCAGTTAGACTGGAGGATTTTTTGGCGGAGCGCCAAATTTTGGTGGTCCCGCCATAATTGGCGGAGTTAACTGTCTGTAACTAAAGTTAGCTGGAGTTCTTTTAGGGGAAACTGGAAGTTGGGAGTAAATAGCCATAACTTTGGCTAGGAAAGGCGGTTTTGGAGGATTTTTTGTTTTTATTTTGGGTATTTTAGACCTTTTGAAGTCATTGGCATAGGAATTATAATATTCTGAGGTCTGTTTCCTAGTTTTTGGAGCCGTGGAAGTTCTAGGAGCGACTAGGGCCTAGTATTGTGAGAACTGTATAGGGTTGCAGGTATCCATTGGAGGTGAACCAGTAATCAATCCTGAAGGATTCATGTGTTCTGAATCCATTTTTACAGTCTATTTTTCCTGTAGATACTTCTATTCATCTGTATATTCATTTTGAGCATTTAATTAAAACGAGGACAGGCCCATTTGGGAGCCTTGGACCCAGCAGATGTAGCCCAAGAGGGGTGAACTGCTTCATCAACTTCTTTTGCATCTGTGATTGATTTATTTTACAGAACAAATTCGTTTTAATGTGTTAAACAGTAAAAGGAAATAATTCTGCTATGCTTAAATGGATCATGAACAACTGAAGATTTCATTTGTTTCTTTACTGCAAGACATGGGCATCTTTTAAACATGTTTATTACTGAATTGAATACCTTGCAAACCTTTTTCAAGTAGTTTCAAATTCAGATCAAAAACCCACTCATCAACATTCACCCCTCCATAATTCATCCATTTCATCTAAAAATCCCTTTTCCTAAGGTGAAATCATTATTTGCCTAGGGAAAGTAATTAACCCTACATAAAACTCTTTTTCCCAAAAAAATCGACAAAAAGGATTTAGCCTAAGTTATAGTGTGTAAATATGGATATAAAAATAAATGTTAATACATTATACTTACCACATTTTCTTTACCCACTTTCATTTCATATTAACATTAATTTTTTTATTATATAAATCCCGAAAATAAACCCTTTCCCATATTATTTATTCAACCCATATGATAAATATCCTGCCTCGATGGTTTGAAATATAAACCATAATAAAATAATTAGAGGGATTAATTAATCAATATGCAGTTAATTAAGAAACATAACCATCCACTGAGTTAAGAAGAGTAATTAATGAGTCAGTGATTAATTAAATCTGCATCGTCAATCACATTGCCCCCGACATCATTAATTTCCCTAATCCGCAGTTACTATCCCATCGGATCCCTCCATTAAATCCCGATCAAGTCCCTTCTCCGACCATTGTACGATCTAACCCCTTCAGATCTAACGGCTCACGCTCATATCGGGCGACCTCCAATGCCAACCTTTATCTGCCCGATGTAAGCGGTTTCACTATTCACCCCGCTACTACGTGTCGCCTAATGAATGGCATCGGGTGGACTTCTCCAAATACTGCCATACGCTCATAAGCAGTGCAATGAATTCTGCTTACTGCCTTCGCTTACCACCTTTGGCACCAACTGTCACTTTCCAGTGCCAACTGTCAAGTTTCCATTATACGCACCGAAAGATTTGACTTTGCCAATAAACCCAAAAATACTCATTATTTTTCTTTTACAGAGAAAAAAACCTTATGTTCTCCATGCACACTCAGAGTACGTTCAAACTGTCACCCTGCTTCCAACTGTCAACCTTCAGAAGCCGCTGAACTCCAGATTTCCATTGCAGATCCGTGCGCTCCATGTAAACAGTGAACCAAAGCCTTCTCTCCCTTCATGCAACCATAACCAGGTATTTATCTGTTTTACTGAGAAACCCTATTTTCGTATTGAACTTGGACCAAATTGCTATAAAAATAAGGTAATTTAGTGAAAGTAATCTATTCGACAGTCTAAAGAATCCTTGAAATGACCCAGTTCTTCATCATTCCCTGAAATTCCCCACCCTCATCCTTGAATCCACAAGAACCAAGGATGGATGTTCCAGTTGCCTTAAACGTCATGTCAGTTACCACTCCCCACAGAGATTTCGACCTTCTTCCCCTTGCTGACAAGGATTTCCAAATAAAAGACCTCATCTTTAACGAAACCCCTTTGAAATTTCATTGCAAATACCAAGATATCTACTTGAACCATGTAGATAATATAGGTCTCTGGGAATCAAACCTGCCCAAGTATCAATTCCCGAGTGTTCATGTCTTTCCAGAAATTATTCATTACTCCCATGCAAACTATGACCCTATTATAAAAGTTGTAATGTCCCCATATTAGAAAATCCTTTTCACCATTACAACTGAGTCCATAAACAAAATGCTACAGTTACAGCCTGGTCAAGACCTCATCCCCCTGTCCATTGTTGATTTACTTGATAGATTCTCCAAGTTGTCTAGTTCTAGAAGTATTGAAATCCTCCAGACCTTCATTTTTTAAGAGAAACACATGCCAAAGGACCCCCCTCCTTACATGTCAGCCTTCTTTTCTGATATAGGAAAAGACATCATGGCAATGCTATCATGCATTTTGGGTTCTACCACTAGTGAATATGTAGATGTGACTATTTTAGCTGGTATGTATATTTTTAACCCCGGTCAACCTCGTGCAGTCAAGTTTGATTATGCCAAATTCATTGTAGATAAAATGCATGATTAGTTTATGAGACTTGAAAATGAGAGGGTGGTCAAGTATTCATCAGTCCTATATCATTTGTTTCTTTACTACGAGACTGATAGGTTTCCATTCTCTGTACAAAAACTTGATACCAGAGGGAATCCTAAATCTATCATTTTCTAGATTTCTCTTTTCCACAGGTATTATGATTCTCCCTATGCATATACAGATTTTATTGACCAATTTGTGCATCTAGTGACTACAATGTTGATAGGAAGTCCCCCTACCAAAATTAGTGCAGACATTAAGAGGGTTCTCCAGTTGTCCAAACAATACAAAGTTGGGGATTGGTATTTATACCAACACCATACCGAAATAAGAATTTATGGGTATGAGCTGCCTCCATATAAATTACCTAAAAATCTCCCCATGCAATTATATTCTCTGGAGTACTACAGGAAAATGATTAACTCTGATGAGATTCACTTTGTCAAGACCAAGAAGAAGGCCCAACTGAGAATAAAGGATTAGCTAGGCCCATTTATTTGCAATAATAGAGAAGCTAGAAAGGGAACGGATGAAATCCTCCAGAGGCTGAAATTAAAAAAGAGTTTGATATGGGCCTATGACCCTCACAGATTCAATTGTAGTAGAACGAAAACACATAAATTATCTCCTTATATCCACCATAGAATCCCAGAAATTGAACAATATGCCAATCAATCAGAATGGGTGGCAGACACTTTGATAGATCAAGATAGCACACAAGTTGAAGTTGACAATGTAATGGTGGACTTAGGAAGAAGGTTTGATGAGGACTCGTTTGTACAGGTGTTTGGAGAAATTTCATCAAGAAAGCAGTCACAAGAACCCAGTGCATAGCCGTCAGAGAAACAAGAAACCTTAGAACAGGCAGAAGATTCAGAACAACAAGAAGAATCTGAGCAGCCCGAAATTTTAGAGGAGTTCGCTCAACCTCAGCAAATCATGGGCAACCCTCCTGTGTTGCAGACTCCTCTCAATGAGGAAATAAATCTTAAAAGAGACAGGGAAGAGGCCACTCCTACCAGCATGCTTATTGATCAAACTTTTGCTAAAAGGCAAAGGTTGAACCCCTATGTAGAAGAAGAGTATATTGAGGAGATCGTGGGTAACATAGTGACAGTAAAGATAGATAGTATGCATACTATCCCAGCAGGTGGTACACTGCCCACCTCACATATACAAGCATTGGAAAGACAACAAAGCACCGAGGTATCTTCTTTCAGAGCTTCCTCTGAATAGAGCCTAGACATTAAAGGAAAATACAAAGAAATTAAGGCAAGGAATGAGAAATTAAAAGCTCAAACCTATGCTCACTAACTCAAAATGGCTCCAACTAACCAAATCAAGCTTATGTCAGCTTTTGACATAAAATAAGGAAAAAGGCAGATGAGCTTCCTAAAACTAACTGTATAGTATCCAAGGTCAATGGCTCACTATTTGAAAACTGATTTTGAAGTTTTGGCCAAGGATATCCATCTGATTAACCAAATAGAACTACATAAGCAGACTGGTGAAATGGTCTATTCCACACTGACTAATAAGGCCATTATAGCACATCAGTTACAAAGTTCATTGTACAACACCACATCACAGCTACAACCAGAAAAGACCTCCTCTCAAACCAAAGACATCAGAATCAAAACTTTAGAAGATCTGGTGATAGAATTGGGACGTGACCCCAAAGATGCAAAGCAGCTGAACAATTGATTAAGAAGAAAAATGATGATATATGTGCATTGAAGAAGCATCTTAAGATCCCTCCTCTCCACTATCCTCAAACTATAGAAGTCATAGAGAAACAAAAGGAAGAAGAACTTATGGACTTAGTCCTTAAGTTAAATGATCATCTAAAAGAAATTGAAAAGGAATTAGAGAAAGCAATACAGTCTAAGCAGAGTGAGCTGGCCAACGCTCCTCAGGCTATCATATCCATAGTTTCTACAGCAATACCCTCCACTTTGGCAGCTTCTTTAGCACCAACACTTCCACCAGTGACAACATTGCCAGTAGTAGAGACTATTCCAACTACAGATACATCAACCAGTGTATGGTCAATAGCAGAAAGGACAGATGAAGTGGTCAAAGCTATGGAACATATGAGTATCCAAGCTATGGATTTGAAAAGGCTGAAAGAACAAATATCAAGTATGGAAACAAAATATGAACTTGCACAAATTCAGAACAAAGAAGACGAAAGAAAAAACGAAAGGATGAAGGAAAGAATCAGATTCCTGGAGAAGGACTTGACACTAGAAAAACCACTGGGTGACATGAAAAATGTATTGTGGGCCAATATCATTGATTCCATCAATGATATTTGGCCTTCTATCCAGATAATTTTTTAGCAGACTAAACTAGTCAAGATAGCTGTGGAAGCTATACAAAAGACCAAAGAAGAATTAGGAAATAAGCTTGAAGAGGAAAATTAGTTAATTGATTTCTTGAACATCAGGAACATGTACCAATTGGATGAGTTAGAGATTGAAGATAGAACAGCTACCATCATTGAAATTAAGAAATTTCTTACGAAAGGGAACTTGATGCTCAACTTAGAGAAAAGGTGTCAAAGTGTTCAGGCAGATATAGATGACTTCATGTTGAAGTATGGCATTTTGAGAGAGAAAGGCCTTCCAAGCCCACTGGTCATAAATGAAAAGTTGATGATACATGAAGACTAAATTGAGAGACTAAACAAACAAGCCAGGAGCCAAGCTAGCTCTTTAGCAGTAAAAGCACTACCTACAAGAAAGGGGCTTTATGATGGCTTGGAAAACCTATTTTACATAGAACACATAGTGAAGCACATATTCACCAACAAACCCAATTTTGTTAAGTACACAAAAGCTGATGAAGTGTACAGGAAAATGATCAGAATGAAAATACCAAATGACAAATGGTGGACCAATATGACAGGTATACTATAAATTTACTATAATAAATCTATGGAGTGAAAATGTTTACTACAGTAAAGTCTGGTAAATACATGTAAAGATTATCAACATAGGTAAAGAGTATCAGTAGGTAAAGATAAGAGTGAAGTCCAACACTCAATTACCAAGACAACTACAGGAGACAAATCCAAGTTCCAGCATCCAGCACGTTCACAAATAGAGGGAAAATAAAAAATCTATTTTCCATCTGTCTCTATCTTTGTGTGGATGATAAATTTTGTTTCCTATAATAAATCTCATGTAGTTATGAGATTTTTTGTATAAATACTTCACAAAACCAAGTAATTAGTGTCGACAAAAATCATTTTTGGAGACTTTTGTTTTGAGCTAAAGAAGTTGTTGTAATTAAGGTTGGACTGGTTTACTAGATTAAATAAAGATGAGGACATTTCACTCGATTCATGTGCACTGCGGAAGACAAATAAGTATCATTTCTCTGAGTTTGAATATTTTTTTCCTTCATGTTATGAAATATCACATGTGTTTTCTTATAAATATTAAAAGCAAACAAGGAATACTACTATTAGAATTAGCTTAAGTGCTCTCTGTTTTAATTGTTTTCTTATTTAATGTTTTCTGCTAAATTGCCTAAGTCCAGGAATTCTTAATTGCTCCCTCACTTCTGTAATTTATTCCCCCTATTGGCCCCTAGTACAGGATTCTTAATTTCCCTTGTTACTTGCCAAACCTCCCTTATTCATCCTAATCCCTATTGAGGATTCTTCATTTCCCTTGGCCTTGGTTAAGATTTTCATCCATTAAGACTTTCACATTGCCCTTGCTGTGCTAGCTTGCCTTGTGAACTCTTACCTCAGTGATTAATCAAATCCTGTTAGACTTTTCCTACTTGACTCCATAGCCCAATTGCCTGAATACTTGCTCTGCCCATTTATTTCCTTAATTCCACCAAACTAATCAAAACAAATCCCTTGAACATTAATAACTAGCCTAATATCATATTAAAACAACGCTAAATCATAAAGAGAGAGCCTTCTCTGAGTGTAGATTGGCTAGGATCTATACTTAAAAGATTGGTTTGTAGTTACCTTGAATCCTTTCCTTCTTTTAAATAACTTCTAAGGAAAATATGAGTGATAACATAACACATCAATGAAAACTCCTCAAGGGATTCCAGAGGCCATCCACCTTGACCCATCAAACAATGATTCTGCCTCATGGTTGGACATCAAAAAACAATCATTAGATTGGTCTCCATCCAAGACTTCTAGGGCTTCCAAAGCATTTGTTCTAATCAAGACTTCCAGGACTAGTAACTCAACCCACAGCTTTCACTGAGCTTCCAAAACATTTTTCCAACCAAGGCTTCCAGGATTAGTAACTCAACCCACCAAGGACTTCTAGAGTGTTTATCCAACCAAGGCTTCTAGGACTAGTAACTCAACCATAGCTGTTACAGGGCTTCTAGAGTGTTTTTCCAACCACGGCTTCCAGGAATTAATAAATCAACCCAAGCTAAGGAAACATGAGAACCAACAAAAAAAAAACAATGAAAGTAAATGAAAAATCACCATGGTTATCCATGAAATGGAAAGGCTAGGCAATCCACTGTCAATCTAGGAAATCCTTCATGCCAGTGACAGATCACAACCAAGAAACCACGTGCATGTGCCATGCATTTCAACACTGGTGAAGGGAACATACATGCAACTTGGTACCTACAAGAAAATATGATGTAGTTGTCGATCTGAATGCCCTTGTGTGCTTTCCCCTCTTCCTTTTCCTTATTGATCAAAAAATCCAAGTATGCCACACCCTCTAAGAGTGCTCCAAGAAAACTGTGAGTCTCCAAGAGTATGAAAGAGTGAGAGAATAATGGGAGACCTCCAAAACTGATTTGAAAAAAGGTTACCAGCTGATCCTCAGAAGCATTTTTATGAACGAGGCCTCTATTTTCTCCATCTTCCAATATTTTCCTTCATTTTCCTCCTCACATGAAGCCTATGACCTTTCACCTCCCTTTTCTCCTAATTTCCATTATTTCCATAAATAAATGTGCCAAAAATTCCATTTTTCCTTTCCAAAGCCTTAGCCATTGCATTTTTTAATTTCCTTAGCCATAAATATTCACAAGTGAGCCCCATCACTAGGATTATGCCCAACATTTAGCTTGGAATAAGTGTCCCATCATCTGTGGTTATTATTTTTCCTTTATTTACTTTTATTACATGAAATTTTCAGTAGGGCTATTACAGAACCCTCCCCCTTGGGAGAATGTCGTTCTTGGTGTTCAACAACACCTATAACCACAAAAATGTTGTAAGAAAAATATATACTGCGAATGGAGCTTTATAACTCAGCTCGATGTAGTATTTACAATGATTACCCTGCAGAAAAGAAAACCAACATGACAACATAACAGCATACAACATAGTGGAGCTTTATAACACAGCTCGTGGTGGTACTTACATCCATATACATATGTACACAAACCAACATCATCAAAACATATATCAAAACATATACCAAAGCATATACCAAAACACTAAGCCAAAACTGGTTTACCTCAACCAATAAACAAACAAGGATACATAGCCCGTACCTAATCCACCATCTCCTATGTAGCTTCATCGGGCCCAAAGTGCTTCCAGTGCATGTTAACTTGCTCGATTTCTCGGTTCTGGAGCATCAACAACGTTTTCTACAATATACATTGAGGCTCCAGCTAGAATTCTCCATTTGGTTCCACCTGCAATACAGACCAATCAATCACATGAACACCATCCTTAAGATACTTCTTAAGAAAAGATACATATAAAACATCATGGAATTTTACTGTCGTAGGAAGTGCAAGTCGATAGGCTACTGGCCCAATCCTCTCAATGATATTGAAGGGTCCAAAAAATTATGGTGCCAGCTTAGCACATGATCCAATCCGCAAGGACCTATTCTTCGGTTTGATGCACAAGTACACATGTTCCCAAACCTGTAACTCCTTGAAAAACATGTTCCTATTTGCATAACTCTTCTGCCTATCCCATGCTGCCTTTAGATTCTTCTTTCTCGATTTCATTTCATATTCCATGTCTGCTAACATATCTACTTCAATCAATACCCTGCTAATCAGATCACTCCAACTGATGGGAGTGATGTAACTCTGCCCATACAATGCCTCAAAAGGAATCATCCTCAATGACTCTTGATAACTATTTTTGTATGCGAACTCAATCAGTGGAAGCTACTTTTCCCACTTTCACTATTGATGCATCACATACATTCTCAACATGTCCTCCAATATCCATTTGACCCTCTATGTATTTCCATCTGTCTACGGATGATAAACTATACTGAAGGCCAACTCTGTGCCCAAACCTACAAGAAACTCCTTCCAGAACTTGGAAGTGAACTTTGCATCCCTGTCTGACACAATCTTCTTCACAACACAATGCAATCTAACCACATCTCGAATGAATACATGTGCTACAACACTCGATGAGACTGTAGACTTCACCGGAATGAAATTTGCAACCTTTGTCAACCTATCCACAATAGCCATAATGGAATAATGTTGTTTCACTGTCTTAGGCAACCCTGTGATGAAGTCCATGGAAATAGCCTCCCATTTCCACTTCGGAATAGTTATCTGTTGTAGCAATCCACCTGGATGTTTACATTCTAATTTCACTCGGTGACAATCAAAACATCTAGCCACAAACTCTGTTACACCCCTCTTCAAATTTGACTAATAATAAAATCTCTTCACTGTTGTCATTGTCTTTCTATACCTTGGGTGACTCGAATAAGGTTTTGCATGAAACTCCCTCAATTACCTTCTTGATCTCACTACTATCTAGCACATATATCCTGTCTCTGAATTAGACCAATCCATTTGTTGTAATACAATAATCTATACCCTGTGCACCTGTACCTGTACCTATACCTATACCTATATCTATACAATCACTTGTACCTATACCAGTACCATGGCATGTACATGTACCTATACCAATACCATGGCATGTACCTATACATGTAATTGTGCTCTGCTGTAACCTATGCACAATATCCATATATCTAACATCCTACTGACCTGCCCACAAGATCCTATCTTGTAAGCCTATCCCATACGAGCTCGTAGGTATCAAGTGATTTACCTACATCCATCTGCTGAGAGCATCTCCCACCTAGTTCTCTTTACCTTTGATATAACTGATCTCAAAATCAAACTCGTTGAGACAACCATCTAGGCTACCTAACGTTTAGATTTGGTTGGTCAAACTAATACCTCAACCCACTATGATCACTCATAAGTACAAATATCTTGCCAAGAAGATGGTGTCTCCACATCTTCAATGCATGAATGATCGATTCTAACTCAAAATCATGTGTGGGAAAGTTTTTCTCGTGCTCATTTAGTTTCTATGATTCATAACATACCACATGTACATCCTGCATTAGGAATTGACCAAGCCCTCTCTTGCAAGTATCTGTGCATACCACAAAATATTTTTCTAGATCTACAATTTGTAGCACTAGTGCATGTTTCAACAACTTCTTGAGCTGCTTGAAACTAGCCTCACACTCCTATATCCATTCAAACTTCTTTCCTCTCCTCTGCAATGATGTGATAGGATAAGAAATCTATGAGAAGTTTCTGATGAACCTCCTATGGTAACCTAGAAAACCCATGAAATATCTCACTTCATCCATGCTCTTAGGAGCTACCAACTCCATGAAGACCCTTACCTTCTCTTGAAACATTGCAATGCCCTCCATGGAGAAAACATGCCCAAGTAATTTACCTCAGTCTGAAAGAAACTACACTTGTTTAGCTTCGCATACAACTGATGATCTCTCAACAACCTCAACGTTGTTGCTAAGTGATTGACATGCTCTTCATCATTTTTAGAATATACTAGTATATCATTAATGAACACAGTAACAAAATTATCCAAATATGGACACAACAGACTATTCAGAAAGTGCATAAATGTAGTTGGAGAATTAGTTAAGCCAAACAAAACTACAACAAAATCATAATGCCCATACCTAGTCCTAGATGCGGTCATGTAAATATTTTCCTCTTTGATGCGTACCTAATGGTATCTAGATCTCAAGTCAATCTTCGATAACACCATTACTCCCTTCAGCTGATCGAACAAGTCATTAATCCTCGACAAAGGTTACCTATTCTTAATAGCCACTTTTTTCAACTCCCTGTAATCAATGCATAATCTA
Organism: Pinus taeda; assembly: GCA_000404065.3. NCBI lineage: Eukaryota > Viridiplantae > Streptophyta > Pinopsida > Pinales > Pinaceae > Pinus > Pinus taeda. Next base: position 20,374 of record APFE031691223.1, on the reverse strand, counting down.
AGAGTACCATCTTTCTTCTTCAAAAACAATATCGGTGCACTCCATGGTGATACACTTTTCCTAATTTATCCGTTGTCCAACATTTCCTTCAATTGCAACATTGATTCAACTAACTCAGGTGTGTTCATCCTTTAATGTGCTTATAATGTTGGAGTTGCCCCTGGCACTAACTCCATTGAAAATTCTGCCTCCCTGTGAGGTGGAAACTTTGAAATGTCCTTAGGAAATACATCCTGAGACTACTACAAAATTGGGTTCCTATTCAACACATTTTCATCCTCAGCCTCTGTACCCTTATCACTAGAAATGTGCACTACAACTAACTTACACCCTTTATTGCCGCTACACTTTGCTTGCATAGTTGTCACCATCCTCACTAATGTAGCTTTCTTCTTACCATGTAAGACTCTTGGTTCTCCATTGTCATCAACACACTCAATAGCTTTTTCATAACAACCTACCTTGCTTCTATGAAGATACAACCAGTCCATGGCCAACAACATACTGTATCAACCCAATGGTAATACATTCAAATGTGTTGCGGTAGGCATACCATTCAAATCAAATGCACAATCTATTACCCAATGATGAACTCGCTTCTTTGTACTTGTAGTCAACTGTACCAACCAAGATTCTACATGAAATTCATTAATCAAACCACACTTTTCTGCCAAGTCAGGACTAACATAGCTATAATTAGATCCAAGGTCAATCAAAATAGAAATAACTTGATCACAAATCTTACAGTCCATTTCAATGATAGATTCCTGATGCTATGTATTTTTGTTATCCGTTTCTGCATAGATACATGGAATACTTTCACCAACATCCCCAACAGTTTGTGCCTCCTACGTACTATATATCTGAGATCTACCACCCTGATTCCGCGGACAATCTCTCTTGCGATGATCCTTGCCATAAGTCCAACACTCTATAGGCTTCCAGCCTGTCTCCTTGTTTTGTTCTCCTCTAATTGATAAATTGAACTTCTTAGGTGGCGCAAAATTCTCCTTGTTACCTATATCCTAAGGCCTTACTCTCTTTCTCTCCCATTTTCCTTTTTTCTTTGCATTACCTCTCCATTTGGCTTAGTCTTAGTTCTAGACTTCAATTTTTCATAGAAATGCCTTAGCTCATAATGATCTAGGCTCATCGAACTCAATTCTATCTTTAAATGCAACCGTAACCCATTAATGAATCTCTAAATCTTGGCCTTTTCCTTTGTGAGATAAGGCACATACCTTAGTAACTCCAAGAACCTACTAGTGTACTCATCATTTGTCATGGAACCCATCTTTAGCTCATAAAATTATTTTCCTCTATCATCAAAGTATCTCTCTGACAAGTACTTATTCTTGAATAGCTGCTCAAACTCACTCCAAGTGAGATCCTCCTCATGAATGCATATGAAATTCTTCACATCTTCCCACCAAATGTATGCTTTACCAGTGAGATTGAATGTAACCACTATAGATTTCATGTTCTCTGAATAGTCATGCAACCTGAAGAATTTTTGCATGCCAAGAAACCATGCCTCTGCATCCTATTATTTCTTCATCTCTCCATCAAATGTTGGTGGCTTCAATTTCATAAACTCATCTGGAAAATATCCCCTATCAGTTTTCCTATAAGGATGACACCAATGACGATCATAGTGCTTATCTAAATAAAAAATAGAGTCATACCTATGTCTATCCCTTCTCCTATCTGGAGTGTCCAACAATCTGTCATCTCTCATTGTTTCATCTCTATTGGACCTGTGACCACCATGCAACCGACTACCATATGCCCCATTAGTTTTATCTTCATTCTCTTAGTTGATCTAATGTGATCCATATTGCTATAAATCTAACAAACTTTGAAGTATTATTGCATTTACCTCTATTTATTTCTTTTGTGCATGCATGATTCTGACATTATTTTCCTTACAAATCCTTATTTCTTCCTTTAAGCTTCTAGATGTAACTACCAAATCAGAAGAGTTCCCAACACCATACTGCTCTTTGGATTCATAGGGAGAGTCTCTGTAGTCAACCATGTTGCTAGCCATTTGATATTTCTTCCTGCAAGGTGTATCGTGTTTGCTAAACCAAATCATAATAAACCAATTTACCTTAGTATACATCAGGGAGGATACCTTGTTTGCAAGATCAAAAAATTAGCATGATACATGTATAACATAATCATTACATCATATAGAAACATAAAACATAAGCATATGACCATGCAACCGTCATTCTAGCTAGGGTCTAGTCATCAATGCATGACCTCAATAACAACACACACCACGACCTCATGCATGACAACCACCATCATGACGTCGTTATACAATTGACCACATTCGCAAATGAACTTTTGCATAAGCGATGCATAACAATCCAGACATATGCATAAACATGTATGATAAGGCATGAATGAACGATACTTGAAATCAAGCTTACAAGAATGATACATGAAACCAAGCATACGAGAATGTAACCAACAAGCAAGATTGCAACCAAACATACTACAACAATACATGTAAGTGACATAATCGACATGTAATCATTCATACATTCATGACAATGCATTCCACAACAACATCCTCAATTTTCACATGTCGAAATCGCTACAACCATAAACAACATCATGCAAATGCAACAAGCACATGGAATGCAAGTGTGAGAGACACACATGAAACTACCATGCATGCATGACCAACACATAGCCCATCGAGTCTGAGGGGTGAACCATGCTATGATACCACTCTGTAACACCTTCCTTCCACATCTACCCAAGAAACCGACTAGCTAAGGTAAACATGCGACGAGAGGCCACTATGATATGATTAGAGCTCCTAAGTCACGTTAAGGAAGTGGGACTGATGGAAACACACCATACAAACATTAATCATCAGCTACATGACCGTCAAGAACCAATCCAATACTTTATACAACTTTCCTTAGGGTCCCATTGAACTTTTGGACAACTTAAGCCTCAATCGCTCCCATGATATAGGCATGAGGATGACCAGAAACCCAAAGTCTCTCTCACAAGCTTGCCTGCCAGTGACCAGAGACAAAATCTGACAGTGCTATGCAATTGACTCTAGGATTTGAGCTGTTGGGTGCAACCCAACCTAGTCAAATTTTTGTGAAAGACTCCGCATTTTGAGGAGCGGAGTGCGCAAAGTTATATTTAACGCATGATGTCTAGGGTCTTCGAGGTGGGTCAATGCCCCTCATTTTGTAATGGGTATCATGGTTTTATTTCATTGTTTTTTTGAATCCATAGTATGTGGACCATGGATTTTTAGTAATGAAATGTATATAACGAGATGTAATGCCTTGTCAAGGAGAGGTGATATGTGGAAAAACTGATCATACTTTCTGTTTTTAGTCTGTATTTTGGGCCTTAAGGAAAGGCTCCACAGCTGAGTGCACAAAGGCCTTAGAAGAGTCTGCAGCTGAGTGTGCAGATCACTTGCAGTTGGGTGCACAGGTCAAAGAAGTTGTATGTATTGAAAGATATATATCAATAAAGAAGAAGAATATTTGGTGAAGACTTGTGTATTTGTATTTTTAATATGTGTTCATATTAATTGTTATGCATAATTTTTATTTATTTATGCAAAAGAATACATAGTGTTATGTTGTTCTCTGATATGTTTATGTAATAAGTGCAAATCTACGGAATAAAGCATCAGCACAAAGCATTTTATGTATGCGAAGTTGTAGATAAGCCTAAACATAAAGAAGCCACACAGATGTCATAGTACAATATCCCTTTGGCCGTAAAAACCTAGTTCTGCAATCTCCCATAACTGCTCCGAATGAGACTGCGATATGCTTGCAGGTTGTTGCCGAAAGGGCCAGCATTTGAGGGTTTTGTGGGTGTGCAGTACACTCTAAACCTGAGTCAAGCCCCCTTAAACCAATAAATTGTTCTATTGTCAGGACTAAGATCTATTTGAGGGATATTTTTTGGCATCAGTTGAAGAAGGAAATCCAGGATTTGGTTGAGAGAAAAGAGCGAGAATTCATAGTTTAGGAAAACAAGAATCCACAATTGTCGACTGAAGCCTGGTTGTAGAAGTATCTCTTTATAGAACATCATGAGACCTTCTTCATGACAGTTTCTAATAATCTATCTGAATTGTTATCAAGGTTGACTGAACGTACAACTTGTTTCAAGAATGATGAGCCTACTGCGTGGAGCCTTGAATTGATATAACATCTCAAGAATAATAACCATAATATCTTAAGGGTAGTTGATTTTTGGATTGACAGTATCCTAGGAGGATTTATCACCAAGTTCTCGATAGACACAACTATATCATACAGTGAAGCTGAGAAAATATTTTTCAAGTGTATGCGAGGTAAGTACCTAAATTATTTGAAGTTGCAGATTACAATTCTTTTGCATGAAAAGGGCATACTAGGAATGCAGTCAGATTAATGTTTGTACGAAGAGGGAATAAGTATTAACCAAGACTAGGGCCTACGTGAAGTGGAAAGTAGTATAAAGTAGATTGCCAGCCAATGAAATTTATGGAGACTAATTATAGTCCCTTGTTAGGTGGGTCTAAGAGTTAAGAAGAAGGAAGAACCCCTGCTACCCCACGATATTCTCCCTCCCATCCTAAAGGTGCGTCGAAGTTAGGAGTTGAGAAAAATTAGGGCATCTTTAGGATTCCCCATCCATTTGCTCCCCTTACCGCCCACCCCCCTCCCCATAATTCCCTATTCCACCCTCCCACCCCCCCCTAGCCCCCCAAGAAGAAAAAAAATCGATGACATTAAGCTGCCTATCTTTAGAGGACTAGGAACAAAGGATCTTGACCATTTCTGGTTTGTAGCCGATGCAGTATGGAAAGTAAGGAAAATCACTAACAAAGATGTAAATAAGGTGCAACTCATCACGATGATGTGAGAAAGAGCACTGACATGGTACATGAAGTACTCTGCGACTAATCGAGTTCCTTTGTTGGATTATATTAAGAAAGCGCTGGCATTAGAATTCAAGAAGTCGAAATCAGAGTCACAGTGCATCATAGAGCTGAAGGAAATCAAACAAACAACTACTAAGTTTATGTGGGAGTTGGATCAATGATTCAAGGTGTTAATGTGACAAGTAAGCTTTAACATGCCCCTAGAACAACATAAATAATGGTTTATAGATGCACTACTACCACATATCAGGTTACCCTTAACACAACAAAAGATAGCAACTCAAGCCGAGGCATTAGAGATTTCAATGAAACTGGAAGCCTCATCGATTGGAGATACTCATGCAAGAGTATAACAAATTTATATTTAGCTAGCAAATTTGACCTTGGAATTGTAATATCTCAAGAAAGGTAAAGAAACTAGATCAGAAGTGTGGTGTACAAAATGAAAATCAGGGGACCATTATAAGGATCAATGCCCTGTGTTCAAAGATTACTTGGAAAGTGAAGCACCTAATCTAGTAAACTGAGGATCAAGTTTGTGTTGCGATATTTTTAGACTGAGAGGCCGACATCGCTCTGAAGGTTGCTACTTATTACAAAAAGTAGATCAATTTTTCCACATATCACCTCTCCTCGACAAAGAATTACATCTCCTTATATACATTTCATTACTAAAAGTCCATGGTCCACATAATATGGATTTGAAAAAACAATGAACTAAAACCCTGATACCCATTACAAAATGAGGGGCTTTGACCCACCCCGAAGCCCCTAGACACCATGTGGTAAATATAACTTCATGCACTTCTCTCCTCAAAATGTGGAGTCTTTGACCAAAATTGGACCAAGTTGGGTTGCGCCCAATAGGCCTTTAATTAGGTCACCCATTTGTGTAAGGAGATTTTTGAGTACTGTTGGGAAGTGCAGGAGGAAGGGAAGACATTGCATTACATGTGGTTGATCTTGATAATCACGTTGATTGCCTGGAAGGAGCCGAAGGACTCACAATTTCCTCCCGTTGAAGAAAATATTTGTGAAGCCGCGAGGTATGCCTCCCTCTGGCATACTAAGGAGCCATCATGTGCACAAGAAAATAGGATTTTCTTCGTGCTACTATCAATGGTTTTTCACGTGGTGGTAAATCAGCATTAAAGGTTGTCACCCAATTTGTATGGGCAGTATTGCAACATTGCATATTTTAAACCAAACTTCCAATGAATCTATGTGAAGGCTAGGAAGGACCCGATTGAGACATGGCACCCGTTCTCATATTTGGTAACCGAGGATGACTTTATCATAGTAATATAGTGTTGTTTAATAGAGTGGATGATTCCACCCATCAATACAATTTAAACAAAGAATGGTACTCCATAGGATGCAGGTCCTAGTGGAAAGGATAAAGAAAAAGGAATAGAAGAGATAGAGCCAGAGCAGGAACACAATACTCAAGAACCCCTCAGCGATGAAGGAGTATCAGAGGAGTCACCATTCATCCTCAAAAGGACAGTACCTATAACAACTACGTTGGGCATAAGTAAAATGCAGAAGGTGGAAAAATCCAGGGGCACCATACCACTTGTCCTCACTGATGGGGACACTGACAAGATCGGGGAAAAGTTCTAGGAGGTAGTAGCAAAAAATTGGGACAAAATTTATGATTGCTATAATCAGATCTTAGCTGGGGTTCAACAAGGCATTGCAGAGTTAAAATCACTGCTGCAGACAGAGCAATAGATAGAAGTGACATTTGGGGTAAGGATTTTTAAAATGCTAGCTGGAGCACTGCAATTTGAATAACCGAAGGATAGGGAATGAGCAAAATCCTGGGATGGTGTCAACATGAACATTTCCACACTGCTAGTTCAAGTACTGCATGAATTTCACCAGACCATAACAACTAAGTTGCAGGAGTGGGAACAACGCACTTCGATTTTAACCATTCAGGTGGAAAAGGAAAAAGCATCACTGAAGAAAGAGCTGGAGTAGTTGGGTAATGAAAGAGATGTAGCATGCCAACAACAACAAAAGCTAGAAAATATCATTGCAAATACTTTTAGCATAATTTCAGACATGAATTTCTGTGAAGAGGAGCCATTAGTAGAGAAGGTCGTGAAGCTTACCCTCATGATAAGGGACTCAAAGAATAAGATCGCAGAGATGAAGTTTGAATATGAAGTAAAGATCATTGAGTTGTAAATCAGGCTGTAGCCAACCATGTCACTGGACATTCATGAGCAAAGGGAGGTGGATCTGAAATATGCACCCAAGGCATCTCCGACACAGTGACGAAATTTGGTAAGTTACTTGATGAAAGCATGTAGATTTGGAACTCATTGCAGGAGGATCCAAACATTCATAGGATCGAAGAGGAGCTCCAGACAAAGAAAAATAGTTGGAAAAATTCAGGGTAACTGCAAAGACTCTACCACTTTCGCAAAGGCTTGCTAAGATCACTGAAGGACAAATTCTCCAGAAGCAGATTGATGACCTTCACATGAAAGATAAAATTCTAACATATAAGACTCAATGGTTGTAGGATGAGGCCCTCGAGCTCTCCAAGGTAGTGGATGACAAGCTCAAGGAGCTCTGACAGAGGGAGAAATAATTATTACATAATATCGTCGCACCAACAACAGAGGCACCGCTGGAAGAAGTGCACCAAGAAGAGAAATATATAGCAGAGATACTTCAACCCTACTATTACATGTCAATTTGTCGCCATGAAACTTGATCAGCTTATGGATATTTTTATCGTCCGTGAACATGTTTGAACCAGCTCCCTCAGAAGCCAAACAACCCAAAATATGTTGAAGTACATGAGAAATTTGAGTGAAATAGTTTTCACACCTTGTTAAGTTTCACTTCCACCGTTTTCTCCAGAGTTTATCGCGCATGCGCTAAAACTGACTCTGAGAACAACGCAGAGTTGCGCTATGTCTACCACTATAAACTCGCCCAGGGAATTCTAGAAAGTCAAAATAAAAAGTACGTTCTAGAAACATAGTTGGTTGAATATTTCCCGACTGAAAGCTTCCAGGTGATGACTATTTGAACGATAACCCTAAGACTATGAATCTCCATCCCTTTTCTCATGGTAACCTAATACCTCAATAAAGGAGTATCATCCTCTTCTCATGGATCTGAAACTTCCTCGTCTTAACCTATAAAATGACTAGAGGGTAAAGGAATTAAGGAGGTCAGAATTGAGAGAAAATAAACTTCGGTTGTTGGTTTGAGATTGGAAAGATTGTCATCTAAGGAGGAGATTGAAGGCATTTGGGAGGGACCTCATCGCATCAAGGCAAAGGTTGTAAGGCTCCTCTTATTTTATGATTAATACAAATGAACACTTTCTACAATTAATTTTTTCTTATGTGGATGATGAATGGTTTACAATTGTTTATAATGTTTATTAAGGAAAATTCAATCCCTAATTTTCTTGATCATCAGGTTAAGTTGTTTAGATTATTATATCACATGTGCTTTTGATCCATTTATGTTCTATGTGTGTAGGTGTTATCAAGAATTGAAGAACCACATCAATTCACAATAAGGGATCTTCATCAGACATTTCGTGAAATAGGTAAGAGGCTCATCCATTAGCTATAATGCTTATAATTCTAACAAGTTCAACTTAGGGAAAGAGTCAGTTCAATTGTCATGATTGTTTCTAGTTTCCATTTAGGATCTAGGGAGATTGCTCTTGTCCTCAAGAGGGATAGTCGAGAGTAACAAATCGGCAAGTCCGCTAGGGAACATCTTTGTTCTCGTCTTTTTCCTTAGCACGACTTTCTGATTTCTCCAATTTATCCAGACCTAAGTATTCATAAATTAATGGCCTTTTAGATTTGAGAGGTTGATTCTTTGAAATTTTTATTGTGTATTAGGTTTTTCTCCCTGCTTTATTTCTATTTGTTAACAGAGCATAGTTCAGCACCCTTTTTGCCTCAGCAATGGAGCACATGCGATTTGTTTTCTATTGAATACCCGTGCAAGCCTTGGAATTTTTTTTGAAAAAATTGTTTCTGCTTCAACCTAGACCTGAATTTGTTTTTTTGAAAGTGTCATTATCTTTGTTTGGACTGTGTTGTATCTCTTCTGAACTAAGTTGATTATTTTGGTGATGATTTTTGAGAATTAGGTCTTTTTGAAAAAAATCCTTAGAGTTTTGCATGTTTGATTCGCTCATTGATCAAAACAAGATAGAGTGACCTTCTAATTATGATATTCTTATTTTGTTCTATCAAATGCATTGATTAAGCCTTAATTTTTGCTTATTTGTGGTCAAAATCATTTTTAATTGCAAATTATCATTCTTAAGAACTTGTGCTTTTGTGAAAGAATTGTTCTTATTTTTGCTTGATAAAAGAAATTGTTGCTTTCATCTTGGAATTTTTTTCAGGATTACACTATTATTATCATTAGATCAAAGCATTCATAGGATAATATGTCTTTTCTCCAAATCTCTTGATTGATTTATGTGTGCTTTAAAGTTTTGAGTGATTAGAGAAAAAGAGTATTTTGGCTTATTTGATGATCAGGGAAATATGGAAATTAGTTTGTTGACTGCATTTTCATTACGAAATAGTGAAATTGGTTGCTTTAGAAAATGGAAAAGTTGTGAGTTTTTTTATTTCATTTCTCGAAAAAATCAAAGAAACTCTTTATTTTCTCTAAATAGAATTTCATCGAATTTGAAAGTTGCTATTGCATTTTAGAGTGCATTAAGATTCTGAGTCATGTCATAACATCATAAGTTTCACCTTCATCACCTATTGAGTAAGGAATAGATTAATAATAAAAAGTTAATTAAAATTCACCTAAATTTTTATATTTTTTAGGGCTCTTGTCACCTACAGTAGCTTAAGTGTAGGGCTTTGGAATAGGGAAGGAGGTAAATTTTCCAAAGCTACAAATGAACAATAGAATATTGAGTTAGGGAGAGAAAATCCAATTATTTTCGTTTTTCTATGGGAAGCTCTTCTTATACATGGGTTAAGCATGAGGTCATGTTGAATCTGGTGAAGTGATCGTACCCAATTCATTGGCCTAGATATAGTGATTTGCACGTATTAAAATGGTGCTGAAAGGTACTTGCAGTCACTTGAAAGTAAACCTCAAATTGATCATGTGGAGGAGCCTTCAAGGGTATTGAGCTTGTTGCTCTTCCCTTATGTGTACTTTCAATCTAGGACTCTCCCCCCAAGTAAAATTGTTGTATTTGGTAAACTTAGTGACCATACTCCATGTGCTCTACCTAAGGTGACGATAGAGGGAAGGTCCTGTTGTACCTGGAACAAAAGTTGCCTAGACTCACTTGGACTTTTGGGAGGGTAATCACTACTCAAGATGGTTTATAGCAGAGTTACTTGCACCATACTATTTCATTAAGTAGGTTGTCAGGATAACTGGTTCCAAATACTCATTTCTAGAAAAAAATTCACCTCGATCTTTACGAGGTTGGATTTCATCACCAACTAGTAATTATTGATCTCTGTGAAGAGTAATTTTGTATGGTTTGAACTCCTATATTTTTAGCGCATGTTACTCTCTGTGTTGTTTTTTCACTTTTTAGAGACTTTTGGTGTAATTTAGATATTGTGTAAATTGATTAATTGAAAATTTTTAATTGTGGCATAACTACCAAGACAATCACGTAGGATAATCAGGGATCCCCTTGAGTATACACCGAGTCAGCTAGAAAATATTAAAGCAGAAAAATCTAGATCATCTGAAACTAGAACTGCAGCAGGAATTAAAACTTCTACTATTATAGATTTCAATGTAAGAGGAACTAAAGTTAATCAACCAATAACATCTACTATTTTAGGCCTTGAAGTAATAGAAACTGAATTTGATCAGAATTAGAATTTAACATCACACTCAACAACAATTGATTTACAAATTACTGAGCTCGTTAAAACTAAATTAGATACTGGAGAACTTTCGGATATAAAACTCGTTTCTGAACCAGATATTGACAAACATGAGTCTAATATTTCCGAGCCTGAAATTCATACATCTACTACACCACATATTTCAGATCATCCACTTTCACCGCATGTGAAACTCATTATTACTGATAGTCTCCCTCCTTGTATCATTTACATTGAAGAAATTGTTTCGGACGAAGAGGAAGAACCTGTAGTTTCTACCAGTGAACTTGTAGATATCTCATAACTTTTGTTTCGATCTCTTGACCTTGACCCTCGGTATTTTACACCCTTGAACTTTTCAAGACAAGGGATTCCGCGATACATGACTCTTTATTCTACCATACCAGGTTTTGACTGGTCTATAATGACAGCTATAAGTACCACATAAGATACATCCATGTTTTATACTTCTCCGGAGTCAACATTGTATGGTGGTTTTTTACCACTTGGATATCACTCTCTCTCAGGAGATTATTCAAGAGATTCTTCCTTGAACTCATCTTCAAACACGTCAACTGGTGTAATTAACCCTACCAATGAAGGTTTGACATATGAACAATATATTAATATCATTTCCAGTAATGTTTATAACCCACAAGCTAACCCAACAGCTAGTTATTATCCGCCTAGGGGAAACCATCATATCCTCTGTTTGGAGGACAACCTTTTAGTGCGACTTATCCTGTATCTAGGGGGAAACCCCCTACTATAAGTTACTTTAATTATGCTCAAATTCCACAAATCAGTTTTGGTCAGCTTGTTATGCCTCAACCCACCATTGGAATACCTTACCCTAGATTGAATATAATTTAGAACCCTTCTCAATAGTTAATTCATGTTGCTTCTCAAGTGCCTTTATATCAACCTAACCAATCGCTTGGACAACCTACACAGGAAATTCCTTTTCAAGGTATGCCTTTTCATGTCCAATCAACCATCCAAGCTAACCCATCGACACCTTCCCAACAACTGCTTTGGTAGCCTGTAGCGAGTACTCATCAAACCTTGTTGCAGTCTGCCATGTCAATGATTTTTCAGAACCTAGGTTCAGGTTCGCCTCAAATTCCCATTCCCGGAGTATCACAAGTAACTATCCCTCTTATGTCACAGGTTACTATACAATCCCTTGTTCAGTATTTACCTCAGGCTTTTGGTGTTCAATCTATTCCTATGATTCTGTCAACACCTCAAATACCTATTGCACAGCCTAGTGTCCCATATATGAAAGTACTGTTTCAAGGACTGCCTTTCCAAGGTTTACCCTAGAGTCAGTTTGTTCAGGTTCCACCTTTTCAAACTCAATTTATCTAAGGTCAACCCTTGCAAAGCCAATCCTTTCAAGAACAGTTCATTCAAGGTCAAATGGGTTTGAGTCTCCCCTTTCAAAATTAAACATACCTAGATCATACATTTGAACAATCTATTCAACTGCAATATGATATGGCTCATCCTAGATACCTAGGAGATATGCATATTCTAACTATTGAGGCTATCCTAAGCTATCCTGGATATCCTTCTCCTGTTACAGTACTCTTCCCTCATGGTTATCAATATCTACCTTAGGATCCTAATTGCTAGTTTCCCTTCATTGCAACTTTGGATTTTCCTAACCTTTCTCGATTAACTAATGATCCACTTCTTTATTTACCATTTTTGTTGGCTATTCCTATTAAGTTTCCCAATGATATTACTAAGTTTGAAGGTAAGTCAGGTGAAGATCCATCCAACCATATTATGACCTATCATCTTTGGTTTGCATGCAACTCATTAAGTAACAATTCTATTAGATTACGACCTTTTCAGCTAACCTTAATTGGTTCGGCAACCAAATGGTATGTAGAATTGTTGCATGCTTCCTTCAACATGTTTAATGCCCTTTCTACAACCTTTTTGAACCATTTTTAGTTTCCTATTCAGTATGGTAATGGAATTGAACTTTTAACTTCTTTAAAGCAATCAACATCCACCCATATCGTAGATCACATTCACGAATGGAGACAAAGACATTGCTTAGTTAAAGTTTACATTCTAGACTAGATTTTGGCCAAATGGTTCATAAAATCTCTTTTAACAACATTAACTAAAGAGGATGTAATTGCTCGTTCTCAATATCTTGATCTTGTTTATACTCAGTATGGTACTCTATATCAAAATATCCCAGATTTATCCCGATCCACCCCAAATAATCCACCTCTTCCAGGATCAGATGCCGTTGATGGCATGATTGGTTCTATTAGCCAAAAATATAAGAAAAAAAAAAGAAAATTTTTAAGAAATGTCAGGTTTTGGCTCTATCTGATTCACCTGGCAAAGGTCCTTCTCCTGAAATTACTTCGGAAATTAACGCCGTAGAGTCATCTATTGGCAAGGGTAAGTAATCTAGAAATAAGAAAAAGGGAAAAGGCAAAACTAAATAAGATAACCGTTCTAAGGAGAAATTAAAAAAGAATGAAGCATTTGATGAAAAGAGGAAACCTTGATATAATTTCTTAATTTGTGAGGAAGATCATTACACTAAGGAGTGCCCTCATCGGGCCGAAGTTTCTGAATTCATCAAAAGTTCATCCACACCCACTGTTTTGAAGGATGACTTTCCTCCACAAGACAAAAAAATGGTTTAGCATGACCAATCCTCCTCATCCACATCCACAGATATCGTAATGATGTCTTCCAGAGTTATGGTAGTAACGAGATCCAAAGATTACACATCAAAGAGTCTTGTTAAAGATGGAGATGACTACAGTTCACCTACTCAAACTTACACATTCTCTCCTCCATCTTCTGAACCATTACATATTGCAAAAACAAACCTTGATATGATAATTCATCCTTCTCCTAACGGTATGCTTTGTAGGTCAGCATTCGATCCTCATGCGAGGGCTGCCCAAAACTATAACATCATTGAAGATTTGGCTATGTCACCTTCGGCCATGTCTTCCCTTGAAGTGTTGTAAAATTTCCCAGCACAAAGGAAATTATTATTATCATCTATAGGAGAAGTAGATCCTCAAGACTCCCATTTGATTGTTTTCGATCTTGAAAATCATGTCGAGCATCTCTCGCACCAACTGGCTTTTTAGATACCAGTTCACGTCAAAACGCGATAATTTTTTTGAACAGTGATTGACAAAGGAGCGTCAACATGTATTATGTCAATTTCCTATTAGAAAGCATTGGTTTCTCCAACAATCAATCAATCTCCCATGAATTTGAAGGCCTTAGATGGAAGAGGTTTCCATTCATATGGACTTTTAAATGATTTTCCAATTGAATTAGAGGGAAAAACAATTGCAATAGATGTTGAGGTTGTTGATGCTCAACTTAACTATAACCTTTTGCTTGGTCAGAGCTGGACTTATGCCATGATGGTAGTAGTCTCATCATATTTTAGGATGATTATGTTTTTCACAAAGGAAGAATTGTGAAAGTAGATCAATTATTCTACCATACTTTAGACCCTAATTCCACCGGTAGTATCCAATTTGTTGGAAAATCAACCACTCCCTATGAGGAATTTGGTGTTGGTGTGCTCAAAGACTCATCTTTGAGTGGAAATTTCACATTTCCTCCACCCAATTTCCATCATAATGATGTCGAGATTTACATGATTACAACAAGTACTTTTAAATCACGAGATCCATGGAAAGTACCTTCAGAATAAAAAATGACCTTATATGGCGATGAAATGCTTTGTAGCCCTATTGAGTTAGCTTATGAGGCAATTCAACATTTTTCCAAGTCATCAACATTTGATAATGATAAAATGAATACTATTATTGATGAATATTCTCATTGGTCATGCTTGGAGCCAATCTCTATGCCTGATCCTTCTAACACAATTTTTTTTACTGATGAACAGATTATGGAAGTTATAACCTTGGACGAAATACCATGGGACAATACTCATAATCATTCAAGTTTCTTAGCATCCTTTGAAAAAATTGAATATAATTTCTCATCTATATTTTCATCTGAGACCCTTAGTGATCCTTAATGTCCAATTTCTACCCTTTCTTCTAGTTTTGAACATAATTTAGGGAACATATCGACGATGACACCTATAGATATCTCAGTAAAACCCATGATAACTAAAAATATTCATATAGGAGCTTCTTGCTCATTACAAGGGATTTAAACTTACAAATCACTATTTCAGGAACTTTGTGACACTTTTGCTTGGTCCTACAAAGATATGCCAGGAATTGACCCTAGCATTGTTTTACATGAAATAAAAACTTATCTGGATGCTAAGCGAGTTAAACAACGATTACATCCTATACATCCACGAAAGGTTGTCGCCATCAAAACTGAAGTTGAAAATTTGCTGAAAGCAGGTTTCATTTACCCCGTTCCTTTAACTGATTGGGTGCTAAATATTGTACCTATTAATAAAAACCAAGGAACTATTCTAGTATGTGTTAATTACCGTGATATCAATAAAGCTTTTCCCAAGGACAATTATCCAACTCTGTATATCGACCAAATTATCGATGATTGTGCTGGGAATGACACTTTTTTCTTTATGGATGGATTTTTTTGGCTACAATTAGATAAACATACTCCCTTTTGATCAATATAAAACTGCATTTATATGCACATCGGGAACTTTTTCTTATCGCAAGCTCCCATTTGGCCTCGAAAATGCTGGTGTAACTTTTCAGTGAGCAATTTCTTACGTGTTTCATGATATCAAGCATACTTTTAAGCATTATTTAGATGAACTACCGACTCATTTTATGAAGTGACAGGATCAACCATTGCACTTAAAATCAATTTTTGTTAGGTGCAGGCATTACAATATTCGCTTGAATCAACATAAACATATTTTTTTGTGTATAACCAAGCTGACTTCTAGGCTTCATCATTTCGCAGGAAGGAATTTGTGTCAATCCCCTCAAGGTAGAGGAAATATTGAATTTTCTTGCTTCTTGTAGCCTTACTCAACTCCAAGTTTTGCAAGGGAAGATTTTTTTTTTGCGTAGATTCATCCACAATTATGTTGAAGTAATCGAGGGTTTTACTCGACTGTTGAAAAAGGGTGTTCCATTTTTTTGGGATGAGCATGCTGATAAAGATTTTGATGCATTAAAGCATGCACTAACTAATGCACCATTGCTGCGTCCACCCGATTATCATCGAGACTACTTTTTGTACTTAGCTTCATCTGATGCCACCATTGGCATGGTGTTAGTCCAAGAGGATGATATTAGCAGTGAACATGTGATTTACTATTTGAGTAGGAGTCTCACTAAAACTGAGATTAAATATGCACATGTGGATAATATAGCCCTAGGAGTTGTGCAAGCTATTCAATGATTATGTCACTATATACTTGTTTGAGAAACAACTGTCATTTCAGATTGCAGCCCCATGATTTACATTCTTACGAAACAATTGCTAGGGGAAAAATAATCGAAGTGGACAATTATTGTACAAGAGTTTCATTTTGAATTAAAAAAATCCAAATCAAATAAATCCTTGATTTTCGCCGAAATATTGTGTGACTTTCCCCATACTGGTATAGAAATTCTAGCAGAAGATTCTTTTGCTGACAAATCTCTCTTTCTTATTAGTACGTACTGTGGTATGGAGACATCATTGTGTATCTCCAAACACAAAATTTTAGGCTCGAGTTATCCAAAACTGATCTTCGAAGAATTCGATACCAATCCAAACAATACAATATTGTTGGTGACACTATTTACCATTGTGGTGCCGATTCTATATTCCAACGTTGTTTAACTTTTCAAGAAGCCGAAAAAAATTAAATGACTACCACTCTGGAGCATGTGGCGGTCACATGCTTGGGTATGCTACTACCCAAAAGATATTACGTGCTGGTTACTTTTGGTCGTCAATGTTTAAAGATTGCATCACTACAGTCCGCAAATGCCATAATTGCCAAATCTATGATCGCAAAATCCGAGAACCTCCAGATCCTCTTCACCTTATCATTACTGTCGGTCCTTTTGCGAAATGGGGCATCGACTTCATCACATGTAACCCTCACTCAGCCAGGGGGCATGGATACATTATCCTTGCAGTCGATTACTTTACAAAATGGTATGAGGAGATGCCTACATATAAAGATGACGATGAAACTACAACCATTTTCATTTTCAATCATGTAATTGCTTGATTTGGTGTCCCACAAGCTATTGTTACAGACCATGGTACTCATTTTCGTAACTTTATGATGGTCAAAATATCTGCACAACTCGGCCTTTGACATGATAGCTTTACTCCATATTATCCACAAGCTAATGGTCAGGTCGAAGGTGCCAATGAAGTTTTAACCAATATGATTAAACAGATAGTTGGTATGCATAAAGGAAATTGGCATTCTATGCTCTTTTCAACACTTTGGGCTTATCATACTCCTGTAAAATCATCAATTGGTTTTACTCCTTTCCAACTTGTTTATGCTTTGGAAGTCATACTACTTGTTAGCTTCCTGCTGCAGTAGGTTATTCATTTTTCATGATTGGCATTTCATAGGCCAAATATGTCGTACTTTTCTTGTTGCAATGCCCCATATTTGCTTAACAGTCACCAAGTGGAGAAGGCTATTTCAAGTTCATCCAATTTCCTTCAAATTTTGTAAAGTTATCCCGGTTTCGCCATTTTTCAGTTAAAGGGAGGTCCAAACAGTTTAATCTTGGTCTCCCTAGGTTTAAATTTCCTGTTTTAGAATATAGAGATTGTAAATTTGTCCAAACAGTCTAATCTTGGCAGATTCTTAGATAGGTAGAGAAGCA
>APFE031691217.1:58647-77585 GCA_000404065.3 Pinus taeda | reverse complement strand
CCGAAATATGCTTACAACCAGAAATGGAAATAAACCAGCTAGGGCAATGGTAGCTTATCTCTGAGAAGAGATGTGGTGACTACATGCCTCTGATCTGTGTTACAATGAGGCTCGGAGGCCTATTTATTGTTGAGAAACCATGAAAAACCCTTCACATCCCAAAACCTAACCCTAGAAGATGAAACGCCAAATTGTGGGCCCCGTTTGGGTAAATTGGTACATCAATTTCCCGGGGTCGTAACTTTGGCATATGATCTCCATTTGACGGGTACGATAGCTCGTTAGAAAGATCTATCCGAGAACTACCACTTTGGGAAGGACAACATCGGTCCATGGACCAATGTTGCCCCCAGATTTTCCAAAAAACGTCGTTTATGGCCTCAAAACGGCTCCGGAAGTTCAGGACCCGAAAAACTGCTAAAAATAGTAAGTTGTGCTACAATTAAGGAAACTGAAAATGTTGAGAGAAACAATGATGGGGTCCAAATGGACTTGGTAGGTGGCCACCAATATCCACCTGGATCACATATTGCATAAATATTTCTCATATGTTATTGTTGGTACTGTTGTTGTTATAGTTTTTTTCCCGTGGAAAAAGTTGTAATTTTATTCATAAGACAAAATTACATTTTGTAGATGCTGAAGAGCATATGCAGATGATCTGTTTCTGTTTTCATAGAGACCAAAAAATAATAAAAAAAAAATAAAAATGCTATTCTTTTCTCCCTTTCTTTTTCTCCACCTTTCACCATCCTCAAGTGTTGGGGGTAGCGGTTACAATGGATAGCTGATTTTCTGTTATAAGTGTGCGAGAGTCGTTGTCTGACTTAGATCCTTCTGATCCATGAGTTTGCTTATTGCCAGATCTTTCCTTTCTTGTTGGCTGGGATGCTTGTTGCTGCAAAGGGTTACTGGGGGCTTCCTCATTCTTTAGTGCGTTGTTCTGGACTTTTTTTTCATCCATTTCTGCTTTATATTCTGTAGTCTCTTCTATGTCTTCTTCTTCATCCAATGGATCTGTATGTTTCCATCCGTTAGGCTGCCTCTATTGTTTCTTGTTCCAATTAGGGATGTTTCTTACCTGTGGACATGCACTGAGGAGGTGGCCTGTTTGTAGACATCCATGGCATCAGAATGCTGTATTTTCGTAATCCAAGGGTTGTATCCACTGTGTATTATTGAAATTCAACATTATGCTTTCTGGTAGTCCCTAACTAAGATCTACTTCAACACAAATTATGGCAAAAGTAAATATTCCCCTTGTGAGTCTGTCTCCATCAGTCTTAAAAAACTTTCCCAAAGTGTTCCCTATGGCAATTAAAACCTTGTGGTGCCTGAAATGTAATGGAAGGTTGTGCAACCTAACCCAGATTGGCATCTTTGATACCACCATTGTGTTGGCATCGAAATCTGGAAACCAAGGGGTCATGAGGAGCCCTGCACTGCCCCAGAACCATGGTCCTATTGGCCGAATAAATCGTTCTTGTGGACAAGACCGATCTCCCTAGTATTTAATGATATCTAGCAACAAAGAGAATAAGCAAACCTATTTCTCTCTAAACATGTTTCAATTCTGTTATCACTCAGGTTGTTCCCTTTGACTCCCAAGGGAATACGGCCGAGGTAACCACAAACCAAGCTTTGGACTGCAGGTCCTAGCCTACCAACAGTCAGAGAGGGCTCTCTCTTTGGGATTTAACTTTATTTAAGGAGTGATTTTAGGTTAGATATGAGGCACATGGGTTTTCGTTTTGATTGATGGGATGGTTGATCTATTCAAACAGAGTTGGCATGCAAAATGTAAGAAGTTCAAACCATTGGGCATGGAGTCAATGAATGTGAATTGAAAGGTGTGTTTTCTTTGGTAGAAGAGGGGAATATGGAGCAGGATAGCTACACATGGCACAATGATTTATGCTGGAACAAGGGTGAAATGGAGGTCAGGGGATGAGAGGCAACCAAGGATCTTTCATCCAGCCAAAGAGGGAAAGTGGATGAATAATATCTAGGAGCAATGAAGAATTCCCAGACAACATTCATATGTGAAGGGAATAGCTTAAACATGCGCAATTAAGAATGCATATTCATCACTGATTCAGAGGAAAACATAGAAAGTTACAAGAATTGAGCACAGAGGGCATGAAAACCAATTCTGGTCTATTCTTTCTTCCTGCAACTTAGATTATGATATATATTTGTGACAACTATGTATAAACTGATAAATGAAGGGAGGAAAAAAATTATTGAACCATGAACAAACACGAGAATTCCATACCAATTTATTCACCCATTAAAAGCACAACCAGCCAGTTCAGATGCAAGCATTCCAACAATCTTTGATTACATAAGTTCTTAATATTTATAGTGCAGCTCTCAAAATGAGAGATCAACCAAACAACCCACCAACCCCTATTACATTGTTCAGGGTTGTATTTATAGGCAAAATATCTACAAAAAAGATCTGCTAGAAGATCTTTAGGAAATAAATGCAGTTAACCTAACTTGTCTCATAAGTAATGAAAAATATCTATCTAATGCTGCGCTAGGGGCAGCTGTTTCAAAAATGAGGCTATCTGTCTTTTGTTGTCTCTTTTCCACTGCTCATTGAGTGGCTTTACTGTGCATTAATTGTGGTCTGAGAACCTTAAGTGGCTTCACCACTTTATTATGGTCGATCTGATACTCTTTGCCGCCCCACTGATACTCTTTAATTGAATATGGGCTTCTTCTTTTCTCTGATATGCTAAAAACTGTTAAATCGCCCCTTTTATGCCCTTTCGAGGCAAAAATAACTACTGAAAATAAAGATTCCCCACTTTGGCCTATTTCCCGTAGCGATGCATCAAAAACTGCCTCAGAATTTGATTCCGGGGCACCGAAGCATCGATTTCGAACTTGCGCACTTTCCTTTCGGCGGATGACATCAGCGGTACGGCGGGTGACGTCAGCATGACATCAACAATGGGACCTAGTACGGATGATGACGTCAGCAGGGTGACTTGGCAGGGTGACATGGTGCTTACGTCACGCAGGGGGGAAGCGGTATGCAGTTTTTAGGCGCACCGCCTTCGGGCATGGGTGGTTTCGGAGGAGGGGGCTCTGCCACAGTCGGGAGGGCGACGCGTGGCGGGAGTACGATGGGAAAACCGCCCATCTCCCGGACGCTAACCCCCGACACATCGGGGCAGGAAAAGGCCCGCCCACCGTAAATCTTAGGGCGCGCCAGATCTAACGGCCGACGGGATAGGTAAGATGGCGAAAGGTTAGGGACGGGACCCGCACGCTGTTTTAACATTTGTTTATTCATACGGCGGGGGTAAACATTAGAAATGTGGGTTTTTATGAAGGGAAAAGGGGAAAATATGAGATCAGAGGGAGGTTTTATGCCATGGGAGGAGTCCAAAGGCATTAAAAGATGGTTTTTGAGACAAAAAGGAGGGTTCTTACTAAGTTTCAGGCAAACTTAGTAATTCCCAAGGCATACTTTATGGTTATTTTTCAACCACGGGGGGGGGGATAAGTATATAGGGGAGTTGTTTAACATAGTTTTAGTAGGGGGATAGATAGGGAGTTACATAATAAAGTTTAGCAATTAATATGACTTGGTGAAATGGAAATGTAAGGGAAATGATGCTAAGTTCAAGATCTGGAACTTAGACATGTGATTTGAATGAGATATGGAGAAATGATTTTACACAAGAAATGTGGCTTCTTTTCATTGAGGAAAGTCAAAACTTGACTTCATATTTCTCACAAATGAACTGAAAGCAGGACTTGTTGGGCAGATCCCAAGGTCCTTAAGGGGATGTTAGTAAATGATTTATGGGGGAATGAAGGGGAAGTTAGTCATGCTTCCACTGTTGTACCATCAAGTCACTGCCTGGTGCCAATGCCATAAATGATATGAGTCCTTCTTGACAAGACCACAAGTGATTACCAATCTGCGCCTGCAACTTCAAACTACCTACCCAGCCTAATACACCTAACATTTTTTCTTCTTTTGGTTTGGGTGCACTTGAACTTGCAAACCCAACTTTACAACTTTTCGTTTCTACTGTCCGCCTATCTACATCTATACTTATTTCATCCAGGGGCTCAGATTAGGCTATTGAGCACCCTTGCTTCTCTACTTATCTAAGAATCTGCCCAGATTAAGCTGTTTGGACAGACAATGATTCTTTGTATTCTACAACAGGAAATTGAAACCTAGGGAGACCAAGATTAAGCTATTTGTACCTCCCTTTAATTGAAAATTCTTCAAAAATGGAATAACTCCTCAAAATTGGAATACAGCAGAGGCACTTAGGCTGGCAGAATCTCATGGACATTTCTTTGGCCTGAGTATCAAATATGGAACATTGCAGTCTGCGAAGCATGATATATTTGGCATGTAAAAATGTCAATCATGAAAGATGAATACCTGCTATGAGCAGGAGGCTAACAAATTCAATAATGAATACTATGAAGTGTAAAAGACCCTACCTCGGTCCAACACTTGTTTGAGGCAGTTTTATCCCAACAGCTTCAAGCAGTTCCCGTTCAATAACCTGCATACACAAACAAGCACACATCAAAGCATACCTCCGTATAACAAAACATGTTCATTATGAAGATCAAGGAGCTCATAAAACAAACCATTAGAGACAATTCATTGAGAAAAATAAACTTGATTGTATTAACTTAATGAATAAAATAACTTTTACAACCTTTTCCTTGATGTTGCACGAAGTCGCTTATCCAGGGTCAGAGGAGGTCTCCTCTACTTTGACAAGCCTCACTCACTTCCCAAATGACATGAAAGGTATGTGATCTCTCCTCTCACAAGCCCAAAAAGGAAGCCTAGTTTTCAGCAGCATTTACCCTCAAGAATCTTCAGCTTTCAACCTCTTCTACAACTAGCCCAATGCATGAATTTATAGTGCAAATGGAGGAAGTTGCAGGTCCACCATTGAAGGGATAAGTTCCTCCTTCAATGGGATAGGCACCTCATATCATGGAGTTAGCTCCCTTAGTTATGGAATGGATGAACCAAGGTGGAGCGGACTTGCCAGCTTAATATTCCTTCTAGAAGTGTCTAGAAGTGACCCAAGATAAGTTTTTAAGAATGAACTCACGCCTTTTTAACTTTTATAGGGGTTCGCACCCATCACTTAATATATAGAGCGGTTAAGTTCGCAGGAAACATGACCATTAGGTGCGGCACCGCAGGCAATACTAGGAGAAAGTGCGAAACCAGGGTTTGAGACATTTTTAAGGTCTTTCTCCCATTTTCAAGGCTTGACATGAAGAGCTGAGGTTTAAGACTTGCAAAAGAGGGATATATGAGTATTGATGGACTCACACAAACTGTAGAAAGTCATGGTGACAATTTTTTGTGTAACAGATTGCCCCCTAAAGTGCGAAGTCTGTAGTAGATGAGGATGGTTTTTTGATCATCTAAGAAGAGTGAAGGACTTTAACTTTCAAGGATCTTCCTGTGTATACCCCGGTTGAACCTGTAAAAACATTCAATGCAAAATATATATATGTGAACACATCATCGCTGAGGTAGGCGTTCCCATACTCAGATCAAAACTGACTAAGAACTACCTAAAAGCTGCTCTGTTATAGGAATGATTTTGTATTACATTACAAGTAGGAACACATGGACACAGTATGGACGCAGCCATTTGTTTATGAATAGTCCACTATAGAATGATAACAAAATTCCTTGCAGCCTGGATGGTGGAAACTAGATCCAGGGTCTTCATTTCTACTTTCTGAACCAGTACGATTCTACCCATGTGAATGGATGTGTCGAAGTCGAACTTGGGAGAAACCACTTGATTACCAGTCAATGATGTAAACTGTTAACAAGTGTGAGAGGAATCACCAGTAATGTCAATGGCCCTCAAAGTACCCAGTACAATCCATGAGATGTGAATAAATGAGTCGATGTCGAACATGTCACGGAATCCGTTGATCGAAGGTCAATGATGCAACCTGTCGTCAAAGGCGAGAAACCTGCCATTGAGGCATGCAGATTCTAAGGTACTGACGATTTCTAGATCATCTTTCTAGATAATGAGTTGGAGTCGATAGAAAGCAATCTTTCATGGACTAGTCCATAACACGAAATCATAGATCAAATCTGAAGAAATACAACTAGCAAGAACTAACTCAGGGATGGTCAATGATGGATGGCAAATATTTTGCAGGTGAATGGTTTATTTGCACAGACCTCTTGAACACGTAACGACACAGCAGATGGTTTTGTGACAGCTGACCCAAAGTTAATACCCGGAAACCAGTTGAAGACTTTCAAAGTGGTTTGATTAACTGTTAGGTAAAGGATTTCCCAATCCAGGTGGATAAAAGTGTCGTGTTCAAGAGTGATGGAAAGTTTTTTTAAACACAGAGTACGACAAACGGGTTCATTTTTCTCATTTTCCCCCACCATTTCTAGCAAGTACCTCTTTATTTTTGACAAGCTTGAGGAGGATAACATTTGCTTGGTTATAAGCTCATCCTTCGGATGAGTCCAACTTAGTTTAGATTCGAACCCTAAGAAGGGGTGGTCCGTTCCTGTTTGTAATTGAACAGATCCTTTACTGTGAAATTTTAACGAGTCTAGTATAGGAGAAACTTGGTGTTTTTCAATTTTAGGGAGTCAGAAGAAAAACTTAAGAAAACTCCATGGTTGTCCTTTTTCGTAAATTTGTGTCTCCCAAGCCCGAAAAAGTATAAAATAATACTTGAGAGAACCTCTTGATCATTACGACCAAGGAGTACTTTTCATGTTTAGTGCCTTCAATCTGAAAAAGTAAAAAAGTGATTGAAAACACGTCGTTTTATTACCAATATTGAACTTGAAACGACAAAAGTCTGGCAATCTTTTCATGTTTGTACGGTCAGAAAAGAGCTGTAAAAGACCGTCTTTGTAATTTCGTTTTAACGAGTATACAAAGAATCACTCGTCAATCTTTTCATTTTTTACGAGTCCGAAAAGAGCTTAAGAGGACTCCTATGTGTTTTATGTCGAAAATGATCAATTTCACCTGAAACCCCAATGTTCTGCACAAAAACTGCAAACATTACTCATATCTGTTTAAAAATAATAAAAATGCACCAAAATGAATTTTTCAAAGTAATAAATAAATAAATTTTAATTTATTTGTTCAAAAAATCTTATAAAAAGGGCTTTTACAAGTTCATTTTTACCGTTTACCTTTGGAGTAAAAAGTAAGAGCTTTTGGTAAAACACTTCCTATGGAGATTGCGCAAAATCCAACCGCTGGAATTCAGAACTGTCTTCTCCAGGTAATCCACAATGTCCTTGACTTGCATTTCATCCGTTTCAAATTTTGTTTTAGGGTTTAGATTTTGAGTTTTGGAGGAAATTTAGGGCAAAAAATCACCCGCGGTGGTTGTGCAGGGGCGCCATGTGGCCCCTGCGCACCCCGAGTTTTCTGTACACAGAGAAAAGTTGGGGTGCCGCACCTCGCCTTAAGGAGAAGTGTGCACCTATGCATTGTCTCTAAAAGGCGGAGTGCGAACCCCGCGGAATGCGGATTTTCAACCCTAGATTTTCCATTTTTGACCCATAGAAGTTTGGAATGAAATTTCTAATCCACCTATTTTGCATTGTAGGTACACAACATGCTTGTTTGGCGGGAAAGAGAGCATGAGGACGTTGATCAGGTTACATTGCTCCATCTGCCTTCATTACAGGCATTAAGAGCATGTGCGCTTTTCAAATTTTGGACCATACCTGGCATGAGGGCACATGTAGACTTTTTGCAGTGGATGGTTAACAGATGGAGCATTCAGGACCAGTGCTTCATTATTGGCGGCAACTGGCTCGAAATCGAGTCGGATGACGTATATTTTTTGACTGGCTTGCCCAAGAGAGGCGAGTAATTATCTCTTTTCGGATCTAGGCCAGGTGGCCAATCTGTCGTTAGTCTCCGACTAGAGTTCTGTAACAACCAGGATCCAGACAAACGGATAGATGTGAAAACCATCTCCCATCCTGAACTGAAGGTTATTGCTTTTACTGTTACCAGACTCTGCGGGAGCGCAGCACTGCATCTAGCTACAGGCTCCCAGATGTGCATGGCAGTGGACTGCTTCCGAGGCACCATTTTCAACTGGTGCGATGCTGTATTGGCCAATGTGAAGGGCCAATTGACTAGGGCGAAGCAAGGGCATCTAAAGAACTTTGGTTATGGTTACTTAGTTGTCAGCTTTTCCCTAGAGAGGGTACCGATGCTGGTTCCACAACAGCTCATAGTTGAGGCTGGACTTCCTTGAGATCCTCGGGTTATGCGATGGGTCGCAATTATGGCCCGTCATCCAGATGAGGGTTCTGAGATTGTTCGATTCACCCCAGAGTACTTCCGTTGATTAGAGAACCAACTTTTTATTATTCAAGATTTTCCATACGCTGGGATGGATTATCGCGGCGATCCCGACATGACTCTTCCACCAGGAGAGCAATGGGATGACAGAGGTAAAAATTGTTTTTCAACACTTTAATTTTATATGTATGTTTTTGTATTTTTAAGAATCGTCCATAAACTAATAGTAAAAGTTTTTAAATGCAGATGTGGGTCCACGGCGACCAACCGCTCTCCAGCCCTATGATCAGAGACAACCAGCTGCCGCGGCACCAGCCCCACAAGACTAGACAACAGAGCCTTTGGCTGAGTTGGAGAGCCATCTAGAGCGCTTGACTACAGACATTCCAGAGACTAGCATAAATGACATTCCACTTCGGCTTCAGCGTTATGTGATTGGGGTCCCAGGACCTTTTAGGAGGTTCCTTTGTAGGGTGGCCCGAGCAGTAGTGTCCTATCGGGATCATCACCAGTGATGGGATGATCACTTTGTAGACCCATTTTTGATATGACTTTTGATACTATTATTTTTGCTGATCATAAGGTGTTTTTCAACCTATGATGTATATTTTGACACACACGTATGCTATGCTATGCTATTACTATGGTTATCTTGCAAAACATGTTTATGAGATGTTTTCAAATTTACTGTTTGATTCAATGCAAATGTCTATTTAACATTCGAGAAGCAATTGCATCTGCTAATGTATTTAAATATCCTAGAATGTGTTGATATGCTATGTAATCAAATTCTCGTTCCAAGAGACGGACTCTAAAAAATAATCGTAATAATACTAAATTTCTAATGGCATAAACGTGATTAAGTTGTAATACAATGAGTTCCGAATCTAAATTAACAATCAAACTTTGAATCCCAAATGAGATGGATCCAAATAATAATTTAATCAATGCACTATATTCTGCAATGTTGTTTGTTGTTTGACCGAGGCTTACCCCGTGCATAGATACTAACTCGTCAGAGGGTGAATAGATAAGCCAAGCTGCGGAAGAGATGTTCCATGTACTACGACAAGCGCCATCAGCGAAACTAATGTATGTTTGGAGAGGCGTCGACATCTGCAATATCAAGAGTAAAATCAAGATAAGCAGGACTAATAAAAAACACTCACTAGAGTAAAGCACACAATCTTAATCTACGAACACACCAACGTAGAAAAAATTAATCTAATGAAATCTCCACACTATCCGTTTAAGCATAATATCGCTTTAGATAAAGCCCATTCCTAGGTTTACCTAAAGAGACACCATCAAAATATTCCAACTCATAGGCCCCTTTTTCCAGCTTCCGCTTGACAATATACGGACCATGCCACATGGGTACAAATTTGCCAGCCCCTAGCTTATCGTTTGCTTGATCGTAAAGTAAAACTAGGTCGCCTTCCAAAAAATTGCGGGGTGTAACATTTCGATCATACTGAGCTTTGATGCGTTTGGCATGAGTTTCGACAACTAATGCAACATTGCGTCGATTCTCATCTAATTGAGCTAAGTATAATAAACGTTTTTCCTCTTTGGAAGTGGTTGGTAATAATTGCACAACAATTTGTAATGACGGGATTTCGCATTCAATGGGCAATACTGCCTCTAAACCGTAAACCAGTTGAAAGGGAGTAAAACCTATTGATGTTTTGACTGAGGTTCGGTACGCCCAAAGCGCTAATGCATTCAATGGGCAATACTGCCTCTAAACCGTAAACCAGTTGAGGGGGAGTAAAACCTGTTGATGTTTTGACTGAGGTTCGGTACACCCAAAGCGCTGAAAATAACGTGTTGTGCCAATTTGACCGATGAATCCCAATGATTCGTCGGATCATGGTGACTAGAACTTTGTTGACTGCTTCAACTAGACCATTTGCCTGTGGGGTAATATGGAGTGGAACTATCGTGACGCAGGCCAAGCTGATCTGTAAGTTCGGTCATCATGATGTTTCGAAAATGACTCCCATGGTCAGTGATAATCACTTGGGGGACACCAAAACTAGAAATTATATGATTGAAAACGAAAATCGCAACAGTTTTGCCGTCTACCGAAAATGTAGGCATTGCCTCGACCCACTTGGTAAAATAATCTACCGCAAGGATGATATAAGCATGCCCACTGGACGAGTGAGGGTTAAATGTAATAAAATCGATACCCCATTTTGCGAAAGGACCAACGACAATGACAGGGTGGAGAGGAGCAGGAGGAGCGCGCATCTTTCGATAAAAATTTTGGCAGTTGTGACATTTCTGGACAACAGTAATACAATCTTTAAACAAGGACGGCTAGAAATAGCCAGCGCGCAAAATATTTTGGGCTGTGGCATACCCAGACATATGACCGCCACACGCTCTAGAGTGGCAATCATTAAGAACCTTCTCAGCCTCACCATGAGTAAGGCAACGATAGAAGACAGAATCCACCCCATGATGATAAAGTGTATCTCCAATAACAGTGTAAGGTTGGGATTGGAATCGTATTTTCCGGCGTTGAGATCGTGAAGTATCGGGCCGAAAATATTGGGTTTGGAGATAGACAATGATATCTCCGTACCATGGATCAAGGATTCATCCGTGAGTTATTCTTCCGCCACATGTTCGGTATCGACACAAGGGAAATCACACATTAGTTCTATAAAAACCAAAGACTTCTTTGACTTGGCCTTCTCAAATTCCAAGTCAGATTCGTGCAGGATGACAATCCATTTGGAATACTTGCCCCTCAGCAATTGTTTAGTCAAAATGTATTGCATAGGGTTACAGTCAGAAAGAAGAGTGGTTTTGCGTAACAAAATGTAGTGACGAAAATGTTGAACAGCTTGGACTGCAGCTAAGGCCAGTTTCTCCACATGTGAATATTTTAACTCAGTTGGAGTTAGGGTCCGACTAAGATAATATATCACATGTTCACTTTTGAATTCATCCTGTTGAACTAAAACCATCCCAATAGTGGAATGGGAAGCAGTGAGGTACAAGAAGTAGTCCTGGTTGTAGTTGGGAGGATGCAATAATGGCGCATGGGTCAACGCATGTTTTAGAGCATCAAATGATTTGTCAGCTATCTCGTCCCAAAAGAATGGAGTGTTTTGCTTCAACAACTGGGTGAAACCTTTTGCAATCTCGGCGTAGTTAGGAATGAAACGACGTAAAAAGTTTGCTTTCCCTTGCAAAATCTGGAGCAGGCGAAGAGTCGAAGGAGGTGGTAACTTGACAATGGCTTCGACCTTCAAATGATCAATGTGAATGTCGGCTTTCGATACAACAAACCCCAATAATCGACTCGTTTCGATACAGAAAACACACTTGTGCGGATTAAGTCAAATCCGATAATGCCTACATCTCATGAAGATGGCTCGTAAGTGAGTGAGATGATCGACTCTTCACAATGAATGAGACGGTAGATCATCGAGATAGGGCTGCACAATGTGTTTGTTGTCATGAAACGCATAAGACATTGCCCTTTGAAAAGTTGCCCCGACGTTCTTCAGTCCAAAAGGTAATTTGCAATAAGCAAAGGTCCCCCATGGATAGATGAATGCCATTTTTGGTTGATCTGCAGGTAGAATATTAATTTGAGTATAACCTGAAAAGCCATCCATAAAGGAGAATATTTATCTGCCGCCACAATCATCGATAATTTGATCGATATAGGGTGTGGGATAATTGTCCTTGGGACAAGCACGATTAATATCCATATAGTCGATGCATATTCTTATTGTCCCTTGTTTTTTATTAACTGGAACAATATTCGATACCGAATCCGTTAAAGGAATTGGATAAATGAAACCTGCTTTAAGTAATTTCTCAACTTCAGTTTTGATGGCAGCAACTTTTTGTGGGTGTATTTGACATAACCGTTGTCGGACGGGTTTAGCATCCGGGTAGGTTTTGATTTCATGAACAACGATTGAAGGATCGATTCCTGGCATTTCCTCATAGGACCAGGCAAACACGTCGTGGAATTCTTGAAATAGGGCTTTATATGTGTTGACTTCAGTGTCTGTACATAAAGCACCTATTTGAATGTTTTCAACAATCCCAGGTTTGACTGAAATGTCGATAGGAACCGTGCGAGAAATATTGGCTAAATTTTGTTTAGAATCAAGATGTTTCAGTGGACTCTGCTGTTCTTTGACATATTCAACGGTGAAAATGGACAAAAAATCATTTTCAAAATGATCAATCTCAGGTAAAAATGAAGACCTATGATGAAGATCTTCCCATGGTAAGGCATCAACGGATAACAATTCCCGAATTTGTTCATCAGTGTGAATGATTTCTGAAAAAGTTGTTGACTCCGAGGTTGAAATTGAAAGTGATTTTCCATTGATCTCATTCACTAGATCAGGGTTGGTTGAATTTGAGTCGGAAAATGACTGTACTGCCTGATAAGCAACTTCAAAGGGACTCCAAGGCATAGCATCGCCAAGAGAGTCCACCTCGGATTCGAATGGAACGACCCAAGGATCGTCAAGAACAATGGATTCAGACATAATGATATGAATGGTTGCGAAAGGAGACTGTACTTTGGGAGGAGGAAAGGAAAAAGTTC
The DNA here is from genome assembly GCA_000404065.3 of Pinus taeda. Taxonomy (NCBI): domain Eukaryota; kingdom Viridiplantae; phylum Streptophyta; class Pinopsida; order Pinales; family Pinaceae; genus Pinus; species Pinus taeda. The sequence goes on along the minus strand of APFE031691217.1, from coordinate 64,655 downwards.
CGAGTAAACCCGAATCTTTAACTAATCCTACTCCAACATCCTTGTAAGGGATAGCAGTTTTTCCAACATGTTGAATACTCTCAGCAGAGGATGGGTTGGACGAGAAATAAGTTAACTGATCTATTGTTACAATCTTTACGTTATGTGGGAACTTAATAAGCCGAAAGACTGAGGAAACAACAACAGTCATGGCGTAAGACCAGCTACGACCCAAAAGAAGGTTGTAATCTATAGGGGCATCAACCACCTCCACATCTAGATTAACGGTTTTTCCTTCAACCCCTATAGGCAAATCCTGTAGAATGCCATAAGGATGAAGCCCTCGGCCATCAAAGGCCTTTAGAATTGTCGGGGATTGATTAAGCGTAGGACAACCAAGGTTTTCCAACACTGTATCGACATAATACACGTGGAAGCTCCCTCCTCAATCACAGTCCTAAAACAGGGTCTGTTTTTTACTAACACTGGAATCTGGAAAGCCATTTGATGAGGAAGGCGAGGTGTACTATTTTCTAAATCGAAGACTATGAGGTTAGAGTCCTGAAGATCAACAGCTCCTATAACCGACAGTAGCATTTTCCGCTGTGCTGGACATGATTGCAGCACTTCCAAAGTCGACATTGTTGAAGGTGAAACAGCTAAATCTTCAACAATGTTATAATTATGAGCAGCTCTCACATGAGGATTGAAAGCTGACTTTCGAAGTATACCCTTAGCGGGCGGTTTGATTACTAAGTCGGGATTAGGTTTCTTGATCTGTAGTGGATCGGAACCGGACAGAGCTGAGGTTGATGGATTGGAATTGGAAGATTCGGCTTCCTTTCCACCAAAAGGACTTTTACTCCCTTATTCTTGCGATCGTGTCGCAATCCTTACATGTGACATCATCATTATGGGTTCTTCTGAGGCATTAGAGGAAGAGCCTATCATTTTACTGTCTTGATTTGGAAAATGATCCTTCAAAACAGCAGGTGTTTGCGAACCTTTGACGATTTTCGCAACCTCGGCACGATGCAAGCAATCCCTTGTAAAGTGCTCCTCATCGCAGATGAGACAAGGATATCGAGGTTTTCCTTTCTCATCAGTAGATTTAGTTTTCTCGGATTTCTCCTTTGAATTCTACGACATGAACATCAGCATAAATTTCAGGTGAAGACTCTCCCTTAGGGGAATCTGGTAAAGTTATTATGGGAGAAGAATTCTTGGATGATTTCTTCTTACTTTTGGTATTAACAGTACCTATCATACCATCAACGGCATGAGACCCTGAGGGAGGTGCAACGATTTGATTTTGTTTTGGAAGGTCGGGGATTTTCTCATGCAACGTACCTGACTGAGTATAAACTAAGTCAAGGTACTGAGCTTGAGCAATTATTTTCTCTTTTGTAACTACCCCTGCCTTAGCGACATCTTTAGTTATCTTGGGTAATAATGATTTCACAAACCATTCTGCCAAAATTTGGTCCGGAATAAAAACTTTCACTAAACGACGTCGACGCCGCCATTCATGAATATGATCTGAAATATAAGTAGACGTCGACTGTTTTAACGAAGTTAATAATTCTGTGCCATTGTCATATCGGACTGGCAGCTGAAAATGCATAAGGAAGGAAGTAGCTAACTGACTAAAATTATAAAAGGAGCCTCGTGGCAACTCAATGTACCACTTGACTGCAAGGGCAATCAAAGTGCGTTGAAAAAGATGAAGATGAATGGAATCATCTATAATGGAATTTGATGCACACCAGAGATGGTAAGTCATCACATGATTAGACGGATCTTATCCTGGCTTCCCTCAAACTTTGGTATATCACTGGGCAACTTATTAGACATTGGTGGCGAAAACGGAAAATAATTGATTGGATCGTTCGTAAGGCGCGACAAATCGGGCAAATCTAAAGTTGCTATGAATGGTAACTGACGGTTTGGATCCCAAAAACTTGGGGTCATAAGACCAGCCCCAGGAGGAGGATATCCAGGATAGCTTGGTATCAGATTTGCATTTGGGATATTATATCCACCTGGAAAACCAGCATTAACCGGACCGTACTGGGGTTGTTGATATGTATACCCAGGGTACGGTTGATACTGATAAGCCGAGTTCTGCACAGCGGGCCCGTATTGGTACTGCCCCTCGTACGGCTGATAAGTAAATTGTGGTTGACTTGTAACAACTGTATTAGGCCCAGGTTGTCTTGCAGGCATAGAAACCGGAGTCTGGATTGTAGGTCCAGACTGGGGTAAAGAGGCTTGAGGAGTTGATACAGGAGCAGTAGAAACTGGAGCCGCTGATACTCCAGAAATAGGTGGGGTGGATTGAACAGAAGCCGCAATAGTTGCAACAGACATTTGGGATGGAGTTCGTGGCAAACTAGGCCTAGGCTTTGGAACTGCGCCAGGTGTAGCAGCTTGAGTAGTAGGCTGGACAGGTTGCTGGGGTGAACCAGAAACAAAAGACTGTCCAGATTGAGATGACAACTGTGCACTGGGTTGCGGAGTCTATGGATCCCACACCACGTTCATTCCAGGGTATGGAACCATAACAGGTTGAACATATTGAGGACCAAAACCAGGTTGAGTGTAAGATTGATAATTATATCGTACATTTCCGGGTCCTTGAACAAATGATTGACCTGAAAGTGGTTGAAAAACTTGAGGTTGATATTGACCCTGAGGTTGATGCTGACCTTGGGGTTGGTACTGACCTTGCGGTTGGTACTGACCTTGCGGTTGCTACTGACCTTGGGGTTGGTACTAACCTTGAGGCTGGTATTGACCTTGAGGTGTATATTGATAGTGGGGTTGGCCTTGAGGTACATATTGATACTGGGGTTGACCTTGAGGAACATATTGTCCCGAAGGAACATACTGTCCTTGAGGTTTCCCCCCAGGCAGTAATGGACTGCCTTGGGGTTGCCCCTCAGGCGGTATTGGAGTACCTTGCGGCTGCCCCCCAGACGGTATTGAACTACCTTGAGGTGGTGGATTAGGAGTAGTACCAGACATCATAAGAATTTCTTCAACACTTAACGATTTAGTTCCATTATGACCAGGAGATATGGCATAATTGATGGGTCGAGGAGAAGCCCCTAAAAACGTACCAGATACAGACTGATACCCAGGAGGAATAGAAGGACCGCCATGTAAAAAGTTTTCTGGCGTCTGAGTAAACAAGGATGACCGTCTCGACATATTCAAGGGAGGATAATAACCTCTGGGTGTTGGATGAAAAGGGAATCGAGGTGGTGAAGACGCGAGACCTGGATTTTCTAAGAAATTGGTCAACGAAATATACCAAGCGTCACCTCTAATGGGACTGAAGAAAATAGATTCACGCTCCCTAAGTTCAATAGTCGGTTGGTTTTTAGGGATGCTTATACCTTCGTCCGGACTTGAGCTTACAATTTCTTCAATGGAAATGAGTCCAGAAGGAAGATTTTCGGTGATAATATTTTCTACTCTGGGTGAACTAGGACCACTAGAAATAGGAGAAGCAAATCCTGAAGTTGGAGTAGCAGCAATTTCAGTTTTAGGCTCAGAGATTTCAGGTAGGATTGATACTACCAGTAACATCAGAAAATGAAATCGGTTCAAAAATATGTTTTGTTGCTTGCACTATATAATCAGGATGTACAATCAACGAAGACTCTCCGGCCTCCGGTGATCCAACCCTACTCTCACTAGGTGTGACAAGGGCTCGCAGCCCTTCCAGCTGACTTGGTGTAGATTCGGGAGGCTGCCCCCGAAGTCGACGGGATTGTCTCGGTAATTCAGCCACGATTAATCTAATTACTTCACACGAAAACAAAGAAAAATCTCAAGAAAAACACCTAAAGTCTCTAAAGAACCAAACAATTTGAAGCACACGCCTAACAAATCTAGGATATCAAACCACACACAAACAATATCTTTCCGGATTGAAAACACTAGTTGGTGATGAAATCCAACGTCGCAGAGTCCAATACAGAAATGGCGGTTGGGAAAGTTACCCCGACAACCTGCTTAATGAAACAGAATGGCACAAGTTTCTCCACTATAACCGTCTCGAGTGAAGATAACCCCCCCAGAGAGTTCAAGGGAATCTAGTCGACGTCTGCTCTAGGTACAGTGGGATCTTCCCTCCACCATCACCTAGGAAAGAATCCTAAAGATTATGGTCACTAAGGTCACCAACGGAAACAAATATACATGGGGGAACATTCTACAATCCGATACACACGCAAGGGCAGAGTAACAAGCTCAATCCAAGGTTTACCAACAAGTGATGCCAGGATCCTCGACAATGGTTAATCCAAGGTTTACCATTTGTAGTACGTGAATATCTTCTATCATTCCCAATGAGGAAGGATTGATTCCCACATTGGTTCGGATATGATCTCGTGCTTCTCCTTTAAGAGGATCTTTCCCAAAGCATATATGTAACAATTGGATTTTCTTCCTACCGCAAGATCGACTACTTGTTTGTTTAAACTATCTTGCAGAGTTAATTACTCCCTACTCCAAGATACTAGCCTAAGCTATATTGGTGAAAAGAGTCCTAGAAAAGAAAATGACTGCTAGATTAATTTTAATGTTTGTTCTTTAAGTCAATTGGTGCGGAGATGAAACTTTGCGGTATGAAGACTCGACTCCAAAACACTAAAAATGCACCTAAGATGATAACCATTCTTTTTCCTTTTCAATGAATATCTAGCTAAGGAAGAGTCGAAAATGCAATGCTTGGAAAATCAAATCTTTCTCTTAACCTACAATTAAAAGGAAACTTTTTGTCTTTTCCAAAGAACTTTTCAAAACGAGGCTACTAATGAAACTTCAAAAAAGAAAATCCCTTTGCTTTTCAACAATCAACAACTACAAGAATAAGCAATTCTCTTAAGAGAGCTTTTCAGATTTCTAGAAAAACTCTAAAAAAACTATTGAAAATGAATTTTCAACAAGCTTGTATAATTTCTATGAAAAACTCAGAGCTATGATTGAATTTTGAGATCTAAACGAAAAATGGATTGAAAAGACACTTGAAATGTTTTTGAGGATATTCAACTAGTGTTTCAGCTAACTAAGGATCAATTTGTTCAGCTCAACAAACTAATCAAAAACATCCAATTATATTTTAATAGAAGAAAAAAAATGAAATTCAAAACTTTTAATCAAGTTCAATCAAAGTTTTGCCAAAGAGACAAATGGGATCTAAGTCTCTTGACAGATAGATTCTATAAGCCAGTCAAACTCAGCAAGAAAACCAGAGAGACTAGGGTGATCTAAGGCTCTAATGCTTCAGATCTCTGAGCTACTACAAAGACCAAGTAAAAACCAATCCAATCAAACAAAACTTCTTTGAAAATCACTCCAAACAAAAATGCCAATGAAAACTAACTCAAAAGGAACTTTTGTCAAGACAAATGCAGGTCTGGGCATACACTAACAGCTACAGATAAGAACTAAACCTAACTGGGTAGATGGATTTTAGGTTTTTCAAATTTTTGACAGAGGTTCGCAGGCATCCAGTAAAACCAGGTGCGGTGCCGCTTTGTGTTACACTGTAACAGTGCGGATAGGTCCGCACTGTAACAAACTCAGAGGATGCGGTCCTCTTCCAAAATTTCAAAAAATAAAAAATCAACCAGGATCTAACCAGTACCCAAACTCACACCAATCAAGGCAAAATCATAAACAAAAACTCAAGTTTCTCAAGTCAAAGCAAAGACAACACAAAATCCAAACCAAATCAGTCCCCAGTGGAGTCACCAATTTATAGGCCGGATAAATCATTCTTGCGGACAAGACCGATCTCCCTAGTATCTAATGATATCTAGCAACAAAGAGAACAAGCAAACCTATTTCTCCCTAAACATGTTTCAATTCAATAATGAATACTATGAAGTGTAAAAGACCCTACCTCGGTCCAACACTTGTTTGAGGCAGTTTTATCCCAACAGCTTCAAGCAGTTCCCGTTCAATAACCTGCATACACAAACAAGCACACATCAAAGCATACCTGTGTATAACAA
>APFE031691217.1:6120-58079 GCA_000404065.3 Pinus taeda | reverse complement strand
ATGAACCAAGGTGGAGCGGACTTGCCAGCGTAATATTCCTTCTAGAAGTGTCTAGAAGTGACCCAAGATAAGTTTTTAAGAATGAACTCACGCCTTTTTAACTTTTACAGGGGTTCGCACCCATCACTTAATATACAGAGCGGTCAGGTTCGCAGGAAACATGACCATTAGGTGCAGCACCGTAGGCAATACTAGGAGAAAGTGCGAAACCAAGGTTTGAGACATTTTTAAGGTCTTTCTCCCATTTTCAAGGCTTGACATGAAGAGCCGAGGTTTAAGACTTGCAAAAGAGGGATGTATGAGTATTGATGGACTCACACAAACTGTAGAAAGTCATGGTGACAATTTTTTGTGTAACAGGTCCCTTGTTGAGGATATATTCCTTTTCCTGTTTTGTAATAAATCTTACTATAAAAAACCCCTTACGGCATAGGTACATTTCACAGTTTGGTGTCCATGTATTATGAATCCAGTGGTGCAGAGCATCAAATTTGGGCCATATCCATTAAATCTGCAGATAACTGAGTGGGAATAAAGATCTTAGTACAAAGCGTTTACCTCAGGCATTGTGATGGTGAGAGTAGGATTCTCAGTTTTTTGTTCTACAATGTAGGGCTTGGGAAGTTTAGGCGTTGTTGTTGGTTTGGTTTGCACTTTCCCTTTACCTTTGACTGCATCCTTGAAGAAGCATGTGTTCTTTGAGCTGGTTCCAGAACATCCACCTTGCAGACGAAGATTGATGATGATGGTCGAGTCTGTAGTTATGTTGTAATCATGTAGGGTGTAATTATCCTGTAAGTTATGTCCCATGTGGATCAAATTTTTCCCATGTACTGGTATACCAAGGAGGTTCTGTATTTTATGTCTAAGATCCTGGATCTAGTAGCCCTTCCAAAGCCTCAAGCAATAATGCCTGCCTTCCAACGTTTTGATAAAGAACTATGTGAGATACGTCTCTACAGGGTATGAATCCGTCCGTGTTGCAAGATATGTTACCCATCTACTTGATTTTATCAGATCTGGTTGTCCCATTTCTTTCTCCCCAAACTTCGTCCGGATCTAACCAATCTGATCACTGTCGATTTGCATGCCTACCTCTGCGATTTGGGGTTGTGATTCGGGGCAGAAAGGTGACTTGGCATGTGCAGTCCTTCTGATCTGGTTGTGGTGTGGATCATTCATTTTGTTGGATTCCAAATCTGTTAGGTCGATGGGAAATTTGCAGTTAATACTCCCTTTCACAGTGGGAAGGATCAACCTGGATCTGTGCAATAGCCAGGCAAGGGCAACGTTAGGTTCATGACAAAGGAGTACGAGGGGTAAACTGTTCCAGGCCTCCGATTCGATAGCATGTGGGCAGAAAGATATGGCACTGTACTCGTTATTAGTCCCTTGATCTTGGGCCTGACCAGTCGCTTTGAAGACAACTACATAAAACCCCGTTGCTCCAGTTTCTACATGCCTCTTGCCGAAAGAAACAATTATTTTCCCAGTGGATTCCTGTTTTGTATCAGCATTCGTCGACTCGAGGGGGAGATTGAAAATCGTAGGCTTGGTAGATTTGTGCTTGAACCTTGTCGAGTAGCACAGATAGCTGGCTTTGAGGCCCCCGTAGCCTCTCTCCACCCCTCGATGCTCTGGTTCCCGCCCCTTCTTCCCCTTCCGATTTATTGCACTGAAGAAAACGGGTGCAGCTACAGAACGCTGGAGGACTAGGGCAATAGGTCTCTTTGTTTTGAGCGAGGGCACAACGTCGTCGTGGGGGCTGCTGCTACTCAGTGGATCCCGTCCCATGCGGCTGGGGAGTAGTGGGAGTGTGGATGCGCAGGGTTTCATGGCTCCAAGGATTTCAGATTTTCAGTGTCAGTTCCCCTTCCTTTTTTATGCCTAATGATAAGACTTCATGTTGTTGTTACAGTTAATTTTGTGTGTAATTTAATTAATTGTAGTAAGCTTTGGATGGTGTGATAGCTTAAGTCCTAGACCGGTCCCTTAGTTTAGTGTGGCAGTGAATTATTTGCTTTGTTGTTACAGTTTGGATTGCACTTCCTTTTATGTGTGCATATTAAATGAGTGATGATTTTCAGGAGCATTGTGAGAGTGATTGAATGACAAATTGCATAATTATTTCTCAGTTATATGATTGTTGTTATTGTTGTTGTTATAGTTAGTTTTGTGTGTAATTTAATTAATTGCAGTAAGCTTTGGATGGTGTGACAACTTAAGTCCTAGATCGATCCCTCAGTTTAGTGTGGCAGTGAATTATTTGCTTTGTTGTTACAATTTAGATTGCACTTCCTTTTATGTGTGCAGATTGAATGAGTGATGGTTTTCAGGAGTGCTGTGAGAGTGGTTGAAAGATAGATTGCATAAATATTTCTCAGTTATATTGTTGTTGTTACAATTAATTTTATGTGTAATTTAATTAATCGCAATAAGATTTGGATGGCACGACAGTCCTAGACTGGTCCCTCAGTTTAGTTTGGTAGTGAATTATTTTTTTTACTATTAAAATTTGGATTACACTTCCTTTTATGTGTGCATATTAAATGAGTGATAGTTTTCAGAGGTGTTATAGGAGTCGTTGAATATAATATTGCATAGATACTTCTTATATATGTGATTGTTGTTACTACGACCGTTATAGTTTATTCTGTGTGTAATTTAATTAATTGTAGTAAGCTTTGGATGGTGGTACATCTTAAGTCCTGGACAGATCCCTCAGTTTAGTGCAACAATGAATTATTTGCTTTGTTGTTACAGTTTGGATTGTGCTTTCTTTTATGGGTGCAGATTGAATGTCTAGTGGTTTTCAGGAGTGTTGTGAGAGTGGTTGAATTATAGAGTAACTTATTATGCAATATTTATTCCGATTGAATATGTGTGGAGTGTGTAACAAATTTGTTGATTGTTGAGAGTGTGTGTGCAACAACTTTGGGTTGATATTATTTTGTACCAGTCAGTCAGTCATCTGCCTTAGCATAGACTTTGCACTATAGTCTTATAAAAATTAAAGCCTACCCGGATCGATAATTAAATGTAAGAGTAGGTCGACCAACATTAAAATGCAAACAATATAAAAATAATGAAGTTAACAAAGTTGCTTATTCAAATAATTGTGAGATACGTGCATTAATATTTTATTAATTTTTATGTCTTCATGAACATATGTTGATACAAAATGAATGGAAGAAGCATTCAGGTAATACTAATTTTTTCTGCCAACGATTCATAGCATATCTTGAACACTTAAATGAAATTGTAGTTGGTAATTTGTATTGACACAAATAATACTGAAGCATTTCAAAGTTTAGGTTATAAGAATTATCATTTTTTAAACAAGATTAAAAATAATTTTGAAAATTTAGAAGTCTTGCTCATTAACACCATTGTTTGCAACAATGTCATCAAGTGTATCATGGTTAATGTTCATACGACCTTTCAGGTAGTTAATATTATCATCATCCTCGTCTTGATTTTCATCATCTTCATCATTATTGAAATCTGACAACAGAACATCCATATTGTTACCAAATGTATTTGGATCAACATTTTCTATACCATCCATATTGTTGTCTTTTATAACATCATGTAACTCTATTACGTTGCCTTCTTGTGTCTAAACACAACCATCTTCAGCATCATCATGGATGTCAATTTCTTCACTTTTCTCTGATTCCTCTCTCTCATTTTGTTGGCCATCATTGTTTTTCTCAGTATCCACTAATGCATCATCAAATACATGCCTTAATCTTGGATCATAATGTATGATAAATAGCCATTACGGGTCCATAATGTCTTCGTAGAAAAATACTTGCACATGAATGAGTACATACATATATTAGACATATGTTGTAATTTTTTTATTGATTAATAAACACATGTATATATTCACAATAAAATATGTATTAATAGATTATTGATCACTATTGCTTCTTCTTAGAGTTAAAGAAATACCCGCTCATAATGAATTGGTAGAACATAAGGCTCCTTATCCTCCTGTAGGAAGTTTGAGGAATCTATAGAAAACAATCCACTATGGGTATCATGTCTTCATGTCCTCTCAAATGCTTCATACCATCTACACTTAAAAATACAACATTTAAAAGAGCGGTAATCCAACTCAATAATTTATTTTATTTTCCCAACATGTTGTAGATTCCCTTTAATAATATTCTTCTCTTTTGAGTTTGATTGATTGGATTTTTTAAGTCAACAATGATTCCACAATCAAAGGATTGTCTTTTTACATCTACACTTTCTACATGATAGTGTTGACCATATGCCCACATTGATGGATATTTCCTTACTTGTGAAAGAACATTTATTTCGGTTAAAACAAATATAATGATGAATATTCAAATAGTTAATAGTGTCAAAACCGTAAGGAAACAACATTATGTAAAATTCCAACTGTACCTTTCTTTCACATCCTTTAGACATGTTGATTTCATCTTTTGTTATGTTTGAATCTATACCTGCATCTTCTATTTGATTTTGAATTTGTTTAATAACCCATTATAGTGTGCAGTCTTTGCCCCATTCCCCTTGCATATCAATAGGAAATGGAGTATTCCTTGGGTTCGATGTCTTAAATTGTCTCCTTACTTCTAACACTTCTTCTCTCTTTTTATCATACAAATCAATCCATTTATTCATAAAGTCCATGTGGTACAGAATGAACTCGTCGAGTATATCACTTTCGTCTGCACTTATTACATGTCAACATGCTTATTTCAAACTCCAAAGGCCATGTTGTTAATTTTACAAATAAATTACATAGTAAATTAATGATCACAATAAAATCAACCACAATGATCATGAGTATGAACCTTTAGGAAAAAATAAAAATGCAATATAATATCTCTATGTCTCTCACACATGAATGTTCCATACCACATACCTTGCAAATGATGACAACCGACTTATGGCATTCCTCAAGTCAACGGTAAGACATGGATCCCCCCTAATTGCCAATGGCTTGATATGTTGTCAAACACATTTATCAAGGATCATCATTAGTTATTTTTGTCACACAATAGAATATCATAATGTATTTAGTACCTAATTAATTTTACCAATAAATGTTAAATGATGATATATAAAACGTTCATAAAATTATGAAAATCATGTGTTTTAAATCTTGTGATATGTTCATCAACAATAAAAGATTTATTTAATGATGACCTTTATCCAGTAGGTGTCCTTACTGAACATATGTCGTTTTTTATTGGTCTAGCTCTTTCTTTCTCAAAATCCATGGAACTTCTACATATTTTTCATTTTCCCCATTTGACCACAAATGTTTTCTATCAAATTTGGTACATGAAAGAGCAATTTATCTCCTCAAAGACAAGGTGTCCTTCTCTTTGCTTGCTATATATTGAAAAATTGAATCTGGGACATTTTTGAAGATGTGCATGGGATCTAATAGGTGAGATATTAATAGATCCTTCCAATAAGGGAGCTCATAAAATATGGATTTCCCTTTCGTCCTTTCTAGCATCTTAATTACAACTTGTTATGGTTCTTCAATAGAATCACCCCCATCAAAAAAATCTTGCCAAGCTTTCAATTCAAAATCTTCATACTATTAAGCCAACCATCTAGACTCATAATCATGGGAGGGCCTTTATTTTCAACTTTTCCATTAAATTGATTCTTATAGTGGGTTCTAAACCAATGATATCTTGGTAGAAAAACCATGTTGTTTGCATAAATCAATTTATGAAGATCTTTAGAATATCGCCCTTGAAATTGTTCTGCACATCTTGGACATGCAAATATCCCCTTTGTTTGAAGCCCTGTAATTCAATAAGGTTTATAACATCAAAATAATAGTATGAAACTCAGTGTGAAAGTTGGGATGACAATAAATTATGAATGTAAATAGGTGAAAAAAATTATCTTACTGGAACAAAAATGAAGTCCTAGGAAATCGTGAATAGTCCAACATAACACACCATACAAGATGAAGGACCTATTTGATGGAGGACATGATATGTAAAACATTCTTATGCCTTTCTATAGCAGTTGCATCTCATTAATAAAAGGCGCAAGATAAACATCCATGCTTTTAACTTGATGTTTTTCCTAGAACAATGAGAGTCAACATAAGGTGCTCCTTTCTAACACTCATCCATGGGGGAATATTGTATACTATCAATCCGACTCACCAAACACTATAATTTGAATGGGCACACTCCATTAATTGCAAGACCAAACTTGATACTACGTAGTTCATCTTTGAGTTTTTTTGGACATTTTTCCTCCATGTGTTTCAATTCTTTGGAGTCAGCGAATTCACATGAATCCATGTTTATTCCTATTATTTGCATGTCAATCCATCAATTGTGCAAGTGACTTACAACGAAACATTCGTTGAAGTCGAGATATAATTGGCATGTGACGTAAAACCTTCTTTTGAACTGTAGGACCTTGTACATCTTTACAATATCTCTTCTATTTGCATATATGGAATTCTACCTTATCTTGATATTCATCTACGTATAAAATTCAATCATTTTTACATGAATGAATTTGTGTATATTCAATCCCCACCTTAACCAACAACTCACTTGCCTCTCTACAAGTTGATGACAACACATTCTCTTCAGGAAATATTTTAGTTTTTAGTGCTCTGTAAGATTGCTAAATATTAGATCAAGTGAATGTTTGACTTATGATCATGAACATGATTGATATGTCAATCTATATTATGATTATTCATATAAAATATATGGTTTTAAAATATATTTAAATAAATATAAACGAAGTTTATGAATGTTTACGAATTGCATACACCAATTGACAATGCGTTGCAAGAAATATATTTCAACTCACTTCAACAGGGTTGTGAATTATTTGACTGACCAACAAAAAAGTGACCCGATTTCTAATAATATTAATGTGCATACCAGTTTTGAGGTTCTACTTGCACCCAATTTGAACATGAGTGTTTTTTTTTGCTTGCTTGATGGATTCTTTCATCAGGTTGTTATCATCAACATTACGTTGTTGGTAATTACCCATGTTGTCATCGTTACTATCAACCATATGATCATTATTGTCATCATTGTTTCTATCTACAAAGAAAATTGTAAACATTTCATTCAATCCTTCTTCATACACTGCATTTTCATTGTCATGATCATCATCTTTAAGGCTGCTAGGTAGCATGTCATCAATGTATGTGAATCTCATGAGCTATTCAAATTTCTCATGTGGTAGAGTTGTCTTTAAATATGTACTTTTTGCTCTAGTATGGTTCGAATCTTAATAGGCCAGTTGGATCAACTTGGGTATTAGTAGTCATTCTTTCATCACCACCTTTTACTTAATGACAAAGACAACCATTATTTAATGTTTGGAAAGAACTGGATAAATAATAAATGTATCAATTTCAAATAAATATAATCAAATATCGCTTAACAAATTCCATCCCATGTACCATAGTCTTGACCAACCTCTTCTTTAGTGCAATTATTTGTTGTGTCTGAAGTATCCATTGTCATATCCTCTTCCACCCACTATGTTCTCTGTGATTTAACAATTTTAGGTCCACGCCCACGTACACACACACACATATTGTTAGTTGAATGCTTAGGCTGTGCACTTGTTCCAATCTCCATCTGAAATATAAAAAACATGCATTAATTTATTTCAATATTTGATAATAGACTATAAATTCTAATAACACTGTGAAAAAGGATGGATGTATCACAAATTGCTTCCTAAGTTAAGTCAAAATTTGATTACTTGATGTCCTGCGACATCTGTTGTGTCCTTATTTGATATGACATGATATGTTGCCATGGCCTCATCTTGCCCCTATAATACATAACATAGTCAATGGTATTTAGTACACCAATTATATCATTTCAACCAATATGATATCCAACACAAAACCTCACTTTACTCATATATTTGACATATCGATATCATGTTTTGGAATTGAAAAAAACAACAACGTATTTTATATAAATATACATCGTATATGTTGTAGCATTTGTGAATTCATAAACATCATCCTCCTTTTGTTGAGGTTTCTTTATCTTCTTATCTTTATTGTATCTGCAGATCCTGTATCTGATTCTATGGCCACCCACTTTCCTCTCGTTGATTTAGTAGGTCTACATTGTCCACGTCTTCTGTCCATGGCCTCCTCTAGATCCTGTAATACACAACAATGACATTAGTCACATAACATCTATGCATTTTGTTGTTGCTCCATCCAATTCGTTAAAAGCATAGTCATTTAAGCCCAACTATTTTTTGACGCACCTTTCTAACTAAAATTCCCCTTTTTCCAATATATACCTTTTTTGTTAATTTCTACTCCCAATATGGTGACATTACACAACTCTTATAAATCTTAGATGAGGGTTATGAAAACTAATGGACTATTTTTTTTTTTTGTTTTTTTGTTTTCTTGTTTTTTTTTCTTCATATTTTCATTTAACTTAATTCAAATTCTTCATCTATAATTTTAAACCACCAAATATCTGTATTTTTGTATATTTAAAAAAATCCTTTGACCCTATATGTTAGAGAATATACTATTTTAAAATTTTGATTTTTAAGTCTTCTAAATGAATTCAATATATAATATAATAACTAGTATAAGTTAACTTGTGGATGAGATATATTTTTAGTGCCACTATGCACCCTATAAAGGAGTAAAGAGTGAGTGGAGAGATAAAAAAATGTTTTTGTCACATGTATACATAATCACTAAGCAACACAACCTTTAAAGGTGAAAATGTGTGTATGTGACTATAACTAGTGGATTGTTACATTATGAGTCATTGGCTATTAAAATATAAAATTAGAAAGTTTGAAGTCGCACCAAATTCATTAGTGGGCTAGGAAAATATGACATAAAACACCCTTCATTGCAGGGTTAAAACACCATTATAGGGTTTTACATCAACCAACATTTCAACTTATCCCATGTGCCTATGCACATTGCACATCTAATATTGGTATTCAAACATCAATAAAAATAACTATAACATGGAAGTCTCTCACGTTGACATTGAAAAGTGCAAAGATGACAACGACTACAAATTAGACCAAATCAGAAGGAAAAAAACCCTGCCAATCTATAATTCGCGCGCACAATGGATAAACCTATTGTGTATCTCGATTATTGAACCAAAAAAATGTAATGCATTCACCATATTTCCATTCTCATACTCACAAATTACAAATTGAGGGAGCTTTGAAGTTTTGCGCGAAGTTGGAGCAATAAGTTGAGGCTATGAAAGAAAATAACTAAATGATTGGATCTATTTGATGGTGGGTAGAGATATTGACAGACCTCTCCTCCCGTGTTGTGGATTTCAATAAAAAAATTGATTTATGGGTGTGATTTGACCTCTAGTAGTCTCAAAATCAATCTGAGCATCTCATTCACCCCCTACTAGAGACGAAAATCAAACCCTTGTCCATCAATTATGCAATATTGTTGTTTAGAACTATTAGAGGGAAGGGAGCAAAGAGAAGGGTTTTTCTATAGTTTGGAGTGTATGTTTAAACCCCGTACATAAATTACCTACAACCGAATTTGTAAAAGCAGAAAATAAACAATGGCGAGAGCATAAAATATATACACAAAGATTTTCCCCTATATCCGAACATGAGACTACCAGATTGATTTTTCATTACATTCCTTTCAATGTTATAATACATATATATAAATGCCGAAGCATCCATAAACCCCAATCCATTAACCCTGGATTAGAACATAATCGTAGTTCCTTTGATTGGATCTACAAAATACCATGGACAAAAAATCATCATGCCCAAAACCATGTGCGAAATCCATGCACAAAACCATAGGTAGGTCCCTGCACCTAATATAGGGTCCAAAACCCCCGATTGGGGGGCGGGGGGGGGTTTGCAGCCCCCTACTGCACCCAACACAATGTACAGGGGGTCTACCACCCCCCTGTGACCCCCCCATGCATGGGGTATTCATGGAAAGAATATAAAACACACCCAACATTCTCCCACTTGTTGTTTTCTTTCCACATGTGGCCACAAGAGAGCTCAATCATTGGTCCAACCCTGCAACGTCCATTGTTTCTCTACACTAAGAGAAATTATCAGTGCTCACAAACTTTGTCAATGCATCTGTAGTATTCTTCAAAGTGTCCACCTAAACCAACAACACCTTTTTCTCCTCAACCATATCTCTCATAAAGTGATTTTGAACATCAATGTTCTTTGTCTTTGAATGATAAGAAGGGTTTTTTGCCAAGAAAAACACACTTTAGCTGTCACAGTCTATCCTTATAGCTCGTTGTACTAACCCCCATACTTGAACACAATCTCTACAACCAAACTGCTTCCTTTCTTGCATGAGTGGCTGCCATGTATTCTGCCTCTATAGTTGAAAGTGCCACTACATACTGTCTCTTACTCATCCAATTGATTGCACCTTCAAATAGGTTAAACACATACCCACTTGTAGATCTTCTCTGATCCAGATCTCCAACCTAGTATGCATCAACAAAGCTAGTTATGTCCAAAACTTTGTCCAATCCTAGACTTCCTTGGTAGCGCAAACCATAATCACTAGTGCCACACAAATACCTGAAAAATCGCTTCACTGTTGTCCAATGCTCCTCCCCTGGTTTTGACATAAACCTGCTCAATACTCCCACTGCATATGCAATGTCTGGTCTAGTACAGACCATTGCATACATCAGGCTACCGTCTACAATTGCATATGAAACATGAGACATTCCTCTTCCTCTTCTTGTGTCTTGGGACACTATTCAACAGATAACTTTACACCTACAAGAATAGGAACCTTCATCGGTTTACTATCCTGCATATTAAACCTCTGCAGTATTGTCTCGACATACTTCCTCTGGTTTAACCAGAGCTTCCTCTTTGCTCGATCTCGTTTAATTTCCATGCCCAAAATATAGTTTACAACACCAAGATCTTTCATGTCGAATTTGGAGGACAATTGGTTCTTCAAATCCTGGATAATTTCTTTGTCATTTCCAACCAAAAACATATCATCCACATATAAGACCACATAAATGACACGATTACCAATTAATTTAATATACACACAATGATTTGCTTTGCTTCTGGTGAAGCCAATTCCCCATATAAATGTATCAAATTTCTAATACTACATCCTTGGTCACTGTTTTAACCCATACAAAGACTTTTTTAACTTGCACACCAGTGCTTTCTTACCCTTCACCACAAAGCCTTCAGGTTGCTTCATGTAGATCTCTTCTTTTAGATCTTTGTGAAGAAATGATGTCTTCACATCCACCTATTCTACCTCAAAATGAAAAGCAGTAACAACAAATAAAAGTAATCTAATAGAAGCTACCTTGGCAACAGGAGAAAAAATATCACCAAAATCAATTCCCGACACCTGGGAATAACCTTTTGCTACCAACTGAACTTTGTATTTCTCCACCTTGCCTTCTACATTCATCTTCTTCTTAAACACCCATTTGTTGCCAATGGGTTTCCTTCCAGCCGATAACTCCACCAGATCCTAAGCCTCATTTTTTTGCAAATATGCCATTTCATCAACCATGGCTTCTTTCCAGAGTTTTCCATCCTCTAAGTCTACTACTTCCCTCACAGTTCAGGGATCATCACGATAATAGATAAAGCAAATTTTGAACAGAAAGCATATGGACTATACCTTTCTAGCTTCCTTCTTTCTCAAACTGATCTTCTCACAGCTCGAGTTTGTGGCTCTCCATCTTCTGATTCCTCTTCTGCTATATAGTATGATTCTCCCTCCTTTAGCTCTATCTTCTTGGGTTCCTTTGGTAGGACTTCATGTTTAATAACATCTTTCACCTCTCTGAACATCACATCTCGGCTGTACACAACCTTTCTTGTTTCTGGGTTGCAAAGCTTATAATCTTTTAAACCATCCTCATACCCAATAAAGATGCACCTTTCAGATTTACTATCCAACTTTGTTATTTTCTCCTTTGGAACATGTACATATGCATCACATCCAAATACCCTCAGATGTGAAAAAAAATGTTTCTTACCAGTCCATACCTCTTGTGGAGTCTTATCCTCCAACGCCAATGAAGGTGATTTATTGACCAGGTAACATGCAGTCTCCACCGCCTTTGCCCAGAATTCATGTCGTAACCCAACACCACTGAGCATGTTTCTTGCCTTTTCCACCAACGTCCTGATCATTCTTTCTACAACTCCATTTTGTTGAGGTTTGTATGGAGTAGTCTTCTATCGTGATATACCACATTTCTTACAGAACTCTCAAATTCCTTCTTGTAAAACTCTCCACTGTTATCTGTCCTCAACACCTTTATCTTCTTCTTTGTCTAGTTTTCCACTAGTGGCTTAAATTATTTAAACCTGTTAAAGACTTCAGATTTCTTCTTGAGGAAATATATCCATGTATTCCCTAAGAACTCATCTATAGATGATACATAGTACATAGACTTACCCAGTGATGGAACAGACACAGGTCCAAACACATCATTGCGCACAAGCTCTAATATTTGTTTCGCCCTCTTAGCACCAAAGGGGAAACTCACCCAATTCTGCTTCCCATATACACAATTTTCACAGAAATCAAATCCCAGAGAGCAATTAGACAAAATTTCTACCATACCATTACGATGAAGTATTTGAAGGCCCTTCTCTCCAATATGTCCAAGCCTTTGATGCCATAGCATCGTCTTTTCTCCAGAGACCACTAGATTTTATGCTCCACTTTCAGGAACCACAAATTGTTGCACCCATCAATAATAACGTTACCTTGAAAATTGTATACAGTTCCAATTCAAACTCCCCGCATCAATACCAGTGCTCCTGAACCATCTTGCACGTATCTTTCTCGAACACTGTTTTTACACCTGCATCATCCAACTTTCTTACAAAAATCAGATTTCTGACCAATGCAGGAATATGCAGAACACCTGGAAGTGTTCTAATCCTTCCACCTTGCAAATTCAACTTGAATTTTCCGCGACCAATGATTCTAGCCTTCCTGTCATCCCCTAAGAAGACATCACCACCATCATATTTCTCATACTTGCAGAGCCACTCTCTATGGTGAGTGGAGTGAAAGGATTCGCCTGAGTCAATCAACCATGCCTCATGATCTATATGTGTACTTGAAGAAGAAGCCAAGTACACATCCCCAACTTCATTTGAGGTGGTTTTCCCCTCTACAGAAGGAGCATCATCAGATCCCTTTCCTTTCTCAAGAGATTTAGATTTACAGTCCCTTTTGAAGTGCCCTTCCTTTCCGCATTTCCCGCACACCTTTACAGGTTTTCCTGGAGATTTATATTTCCCATTCAAGGACTTATTTTTATTTCTATTATGGGAACATCCTCATATAGACAAGGCATCACCATTTTGGCGCTCCATATTTTTTCACCTCATCTCCTATGACAACAAGGATAAGACTATTTGATCAAACAACAAGGTAGTTGCATTGCTACTTATTGCAACAACCAGACTGTCCCACAAATGTGGTAGAGAACACAAAAAACAGATGCACTTATCTTCATTTGAAATTTTAATATCAACATATAATAATTAGCTTACCATAATATTAAAGGCGTTCAGATGCTTTGTCACTGAGTCTCCATCTTTCATCCTCAGGTTATACAGTTTTTTCCGTGGGAACAGTTTCTTCGCCAGAGACTTAGATTGGTATAAAGTCCCTAACTTGTCCCACAAAGCCTTTTCCGAAGCTTCCCCCCATACATTGAACAATACTGAATCTAAGATACACAATCTTATTATGCTCTTTTTCTTCCAATTGAACTTCGCCAGTCTTAAGTAGACATTGTTGCTGGTTTAGTACTCGGATCTACCATGATCCACTGATCTTTATCCACTAGTAGATCCCCCATCTTGAGTTTCCACAACTCAAAACTCTAACCATTAAATTTCGTGATCTCTATCTTTCCATTGCTCGCCATCTTCTTTCACCACAATAATCGATCCCGTAGATCTCCCATTGAACAGGGTCTACCAGAGGCCTGATCAAAACCCCTCAGCAGCAAAGTCGTTCCCTTGAAGCCAAAACAACTCTGATACCAAATGTAGGTTTTAACCCCGTAAATAAATTACCTGCAAATGAATTCGTAAAAGCATAAAATAAACAATGGTGAGAGCATAAAACATAAAACAAATATATATAAAGATTTTCCTCTAGATCCCAAAATCAAGACTATCAGATTGATTTTTCATTATATTCCTTTCAATGTTACAATACATATATATACATGTTGAAGCATCCATAAACCCTAATCCATTAACCTTGGATTAGAACATAACCGTAGTTCCCTTGACTAGATCTACAAAATACCATGGACAGAAAACCATTATGCACAAAAACATGTGTGAAATCCATGCACAAAACCATAGGTAGGTTCGACCACCTAATATAGGGTCCAAAAAAAATTTCCTTGGGGCGTTGCCCTGGACCCCGTAAGGGGGGCTACCGCCCCCTCTGTGACCCCCCTACTGCGCCCGACGCAATGTACACGGGGGGCTACTGCCCCCTGTGCGTGGGGTAGTCGTGGAAAGAATATAACACACACCCAACATGGAAGAAAAAAATTCGCTCTAGGATGCCAAAAAATGTCAAACAGTAGTAGAGGGAAATGAGCAAAGGGATATGATTCTTGCGAGAATGAGGTATTTCATACTCAATTTATACATTTGCACATGTTTCCATTGCTTGTTTGAATTGTATCTTTTACTTTTTAGTTTCAAAATTATAAAAGAACAAATTAGGGTTTCTTTTCTATTTCTAATTTTAAAATAAAAATTTTATTGTACATATTTAGGGACATGACAATGATAAATTGAAAGAGGCAATGGCTTCTATATTAGGGGTAGAAGCAATTAATAAACTAGAAGGTATGGACTTGTCCATGCTTTCCAAATATGCAGAAGAACATACTAAAGGCACTGAAACAAACCAACTAGAGCAACCCTATTAAAGGGAATCAATTGATTCCCAATCAACTCCTGGATGAGCAAAAGGTCTAGGAAACAATCAATCAGAATAACCTTTAAGAATGTGGAACAGGGAACAAAGACATTCAATGTCTGACCGACTTTTGAGATATATATTTCTTCCACCACCAATATAGGTACTTATGCATCTTGCATTGTTACATACAAAACCGAGGTAAATTATGATGTTTCCTTTGGGGATATCAGAATGGCAGATGTCGGGAAAGTGTTTAATAATAGGTTGAAGGAATCATGCCTTCAACACTTAAAAGAGCATTTACATATTCCATTATCTAAGATACCCATGTACCTTCAAAAGGCAATCATCCATGACATGCAGACAGAATTTGGGACAGGTTGGTCAATAAAGCAAGTAAACCAACAAATGACTCAAAATTGCAAGAGATTTCATTGCAACCAAAAGAAAAGGATAAAACAATTTCCTCCTGAGCTAAGGGCCAAAAGAAGACTAATTGATGTAAGCATTAAAGTATGGAAATAGATAATTAAAGCATACGATAGAACAAATGCACATAGGAAGTCCAACGCGGAGAGCATACATGTATTTAAATTTGGTCATAAGATTATTTCAAATTAATTAAATGATTTTATATTTTACTGGTGCTTAATTAAATTGAATTAGTGTATGTTTCAAGAGAAGGCCTCAAAGGCTAGGTTTGCCAAATATCATGCCACACATCATAGTGGCCAAACAAGTTTACAAGTCTTAGCATTCAAATTTGTAAGTATATTTAATATTTGAATTATTATATATATATATATATATAATAATAATATATATATATATATATATATATATATATATATATATTATTATATATATATATATAGTATAGATATGATTGGATATTAATTACTTTAGCTTGTCCATCTACCATGTTTTGACAAGAGCAACAATATGGCTATTATTCAACATGATACAAGATAGAAAGTGGTTTGATTTTGTTATCTTGATAGAGAATAAGGTATCATTAGTTAAATTCAATGTCTTAGTTGGATATTGTTATGTTAATATGTCAATTTGCATTTCTTGTGTTGAGTTTTTTATTTATGTGTAGCTTGAGTTCTTTTGTGCTCCCATCGGTCATAAAACCCTTATAATCACAAACCTTTCACTATGATCAAGTCCTTATAAATCAATATCCAATCATGGCTTTATCAAGTCCTTTGCCAAAAACCCTAGGCCAAAGGAGGATGCAAGACCATGTAATACATAACTCATGGACAACAAAACAAATTACATGGGATTGATTATGAATGCTTGGGTTGAGATCACATTACATGGGATTGATTATGGACCCAACATACATGTGTTGAGGATCATGGGATGATTATCTTGGAAAGAAAGAAACTTTGTGATGAAGAGCACTTGACACTTGCAACCCATGCTTAGAGAGTGCACCACCTGAGGATTGGTCTCTTGACATGTATACCTTGGAGAGAGAGCACTTCACTTGGAGACCTTATCTTGTGCATTAAATTAAATTGCTTGTGTAATTAGTCCACTTTGCCAATGTTGGCCTCCCTCAGCTACTTTGTACAGAGGGAAGAAAATGTATTTTTCTACACTATACTTATTATTCCATCTATATAATTGTTGTGGAGAGTTCTTAGTGCTTGCGTGACGCAATAGAGGAAGACCTAGATTTTGTGATGTAAACCTTAGAGAAGGAATGAAGATGAATGATATCACAAGGGATGATCTTGAGTCTTAGCACTTCTCTTAGAAATTATTTTCCATATGGTAGGATGAAGGGTGTATTGAGATCTAAAACATTTGTTTTGTATAATTAATGGATTAAGTAGATATGTAGGGACATGACTATTAGAATAGGAACATTTATGATGTAGGTCTGTGTTGGAGTCTATTTGAACTTTGAAGGCCTGGTTTGAATGAAAGGACCTAAAAATCTATCAGACACTTGCCTTTCTAATCCTATGGGGAGTATGGTTAACACACAAATTAATGATTTTTCAAAATATAATTCTTCCCACATTCAAGACTACAACATAAGGTTGCTCACTATTCCATCTCTTTCAGATCCTTATTAATCCTAAAATAATAAGACAAGTGGGACAGGTGGCGATAAACCTTTAGATGCAATGTGAACTAGTTTTTGGAGAAATTAATGAATAAATTCAACTGGCCTACCTAGATGTGATTACAACCTTTAAAATTGACATTATAGTATGGAGAGAAATATATAAAGAAATTTGAGGTTTAAAGTATAGGGCTAAATAAAATCTTATGCATTATATCTACAATAGAGAGCATGGAATGAAAGAAAATAAGATTCAAAGACTGCAAAGTGCTTCATCGAGGTTTCTTAGAGAAAAGTCACAAGTATCTCAACTATTCACACAACATTGATAAATTTGTTAATGAAAGAAACCAACAACTTTACTACACAGATCTCAGAAGAAAAATAACACAAATGCAAAGTTACTAAGAAACACCTCTTTAGTTGCCCACTTTCACTTTGACAAACAAGATGAAATGACTTTTGTTACAACTTCCGTTGTTACAACATCTATTGTTACAACATCTATTATGACCTCTGTTGTTACAATATCTGCTTCTCAATTCATTGCTACCTATGTTTGTGCTTCTCAATTTGTTTTCTTGATCCCCTAAGCGGTTGTGTAGTGTTGGGTGGCAAAAACACCTCTTTGGATGCCCACTTCAAGCTTTGACAAACATGATGAAATGGATTTCTATCCCCTCAACTGTTACATCTGCTATTATAACATCTCTTGTAATGGTCATTATTTCAGTAGTTTCAATACTAACAGTTGTTATAAAATCAACTTTTACAACATTTTCAACATTTTCAACAGTAATGGGTGCTACAACATCATCTGTTACAACATTTTCAATAGATTTAATATTGACACGTTGTTATTGCATTTGTTGTTACCACATTCATGGTTACAACATTTGCTTCTCAATCTATTGTTGCTTATGTTCGTGCTTCTCAATTTGTTTTTTTGATCCCCCAAGTGCTGGTGTAGTGTCGAGTGGCAGAAACACCTCTTTGGATGCCTACTTTCAAGCTTTCACAAGATGAAATGGCTTTTTACCCCTTCAATTGTTACAACATTTGTTGTTACAACATCTACTGTAATGGTCATTGTTTCAGTAGTTTCAATAATAGAAGTTGTTATAGCATCGACTTTTACATCAATTTCAACATTTTCAATAGTAATGAGTGTTACAGCATGAGTTGTTACAACATTTTCAACATTTTTAACATTGACCTGTTGTTACAACATCTGCTATTACAAAGTTTGCTTCTCAATCCTTTGTTACCTATGTTTGTGCTTCTCAATTTGTTTTCTGGATCTCCTGAGTGCTGGTGTAATGTTGGATGGCAAAAATACCTCTTTTGTTGCCCACTTTCAAGCTTTGATAAGCAAGATGAAATGAATTTCTACCCCCTCAATTGTTACAATATCTGTTATTACAACATCCATTGTTACAACATCTATTACAGTATCTGTTGTAATGGTCACTGTTTTAGTAGTTTCAATAGTAGCAGTTGTTATAACATTAGCTTTTACAACAATTTCAACATTTTCAACAGTAACGAGTGTTACAATATCAATTGTTACAACATTCTCAATAGATTTTACATTGACATGTTGTTATGGCATTTGTTGTTACAACATCTGTTTCTCAGTCTATTGTTAGCTATGTTTGTGCTTTTCAATTTGTTTCCTTGATCCTCCACGTTGTATCTTTGTAGATAATCCTCGGCTAAACAATTATGCGAAAGCATCAATGTGAGGAATTGAAAGGAATTGAAAGAGTAATTGAGAGGTATTTAAAAGGCTAAACATTCTCCTTGAACAATTTATCATCTAATAATAACAGATACATATAAATGAACCTCTATAGTCAACACAAATATATCCAAGTAAAACATAGAAGCAACAATCTAAAGATTTTTGGGAAGTACATTAAACAAATTGTTAAATTTCTAACTCAATTGTGAAAATAACTTTGTAAAGGAACATCAGGGAGCCTTCACAATGTCCTATATTATTCTCAAATATACGCAGAAACAAACTATGAAATTACAAGAACAACTAACAAGTACACAATTTTTGTAATGAATGAAAACCAAAAGCCTTTGATTATATCCAAGTTGAAAGCATTACAACAATATTACAAAAACTTGCTCTAGGTATCAACCCTTTCTTATTAAAAAATAAGGTCTATATAGAGTGATTTACAAAATATCCTATCTCTTAAGAGATTTTCCTTCAAAATATTCTTTTATCCAAAGCTTTGGATAATGTTTAAACAGTTTTTAACTACAAATAAAAAACTACTCAGAAAGCTACTCCAAAAATGTCTGCAACTGCGCTTGATTTCTACATTCAACTTCATTGTATTTGAAACTGCTCCATTCTTGTTGCTCAAAATGCTCAATAGTTTTGATCTGTTGCTAATATGTTGCATTGACAAGTTGAATTTATTGAACAAATTTGACCAACTGCTCTCATTCTTCATCTAGTTGGGTAACTGAGATCCATCATCTATTTGTATGATTCATTTGCATTAGTATACTTCTCAAAAGAATGTTTTACTATGAATAAGTGTTTGATGTCATAGCAGATGAAAAGGTCATCAACTAACATTTGAAGTAGATTTTGACTGCTAATATCTCCCTTGATTCCAACAAACTTTGTCTTCTCCCCTGCCTCTTTGTTCAAAATCTTTCATATTGGTCTCCTGTTACCATCTGGCCATATGAATTCTTAAAATATGGAAGACCTCTCTCTTGCAGAATAATTTATTTCCTTTTTTTTTTTTTTTTTCTCTATAGAATTTATTTATATGCACTTGAAGTTTTTCACACTTTTCCTTTGTCTTCAACATCATAGTTTTATTGATGAGAACTTTTCTAATTTGAATATCTGGTTCTATTATGTCTACAATTCCTAGTTCTTTAAGTTCTTCTCTGGACCTTGTGTTTAGAGCTTTTATTATCTGACTTGCTTGTCCATATTTATTTCCCAATTGTATTTTGATGTCATTAATAACTTTTTGGCTCTTTCAATCAACTCCTCATATTCTACAATAATCTTCATAGACTGCCAAATATTAGATACATATGACATAATTTCTATCCAAATTTGTTCTTTGGTTTGTGATAAACATTGAATATTGTTAGAACTACTCAAATACTACTCTAATTGCATTTGTAAATTTTTATTTTTCTTTAGTTCCTCGAGTAAGGCATTGTCTGATTTAATTTTGTTAATCTAAGCTATGCCCGATTTTTCTTTCAATATGCCAATCTCAACATCCTTTAGGTTAAGAGAAGATAATTCCTATGATAGTACTTTTGTAGTAATATCTTCTGTGGAACCTCTTTCTGTTGCTAGAATTACTACACTATGAGTTTGAGCCTTCTCTTTTAAGAACTCTTCCATCATTTCTTACATTTTCTGAATCTGCAGGTTCTGTTCAATTAGAAAGGATAATAGAGTTTTTTTATCCTTTTCTAATTCCCCAATTGCTTATGTTTGGGGATGCTCTATTGTGGGCAACTTCAACTATCTTCTAAATGTTTGAATATCTTCATTTTTATTCTTAATAATCTCTTGAGTTGCATCCACATATTTGGGATCCAAACCTAATTTTATGACAAGGTCTTCTAGAGATTTGATCCTAACATCCTTCGCCAGAGAAGAAATCCTTTCCATTTTAAGTCTTGTAATAGTATTATTTAAATAATTCTGTAATTTTTATACATTTGAATCAGAACTAGTGAGAGAGGAATAAATCATCTCACCAGTTTGTCTATGAAGATCAATCTGATCTATAAGATGGATATGTTAGTATTGAAAGATAAAACATAAGTCTTATAATCTCTAATAACTTTAGGAGAAGAAAATTCAGGTTCAAGAAATGCTAACTTAAGTTCACCCCTTTCATTATCAAAGGCTGAAAACAACCTTTTTTAGTGGAAGAGGTTTTCTTCCAGAACTCATTATAAGTTACTGCTTTTAAAGCCTTATTATTTTTCTTCATTTATAAGAACTCCTAAAATATATTTTGGTTGGAAGAAGAAGGAGAAAAGTAACCACCTCTTCCACATTTACCCACTTTCACCATCTTATCAGGGTAAACATGGACTAAGGGCTACTATGACATGACTAAACCTCCTAAGTACAATTAAGGAAGTGAAATCGACAAACTAACACTTTACTAACCATCCACAACATCCTATAGGTGCTACAAGACCCATAAAGGTTGCAAAACCATCCTAGGAGGCAAAACCCTGAGTTGGACCCCTCCTTCTCTACATTGGGCCCTCAACCACATGCACAACAAGCCCTTCATGCAGTTGAAACCCAAACTTCCCAATTAACAACATGGAGTCCTAGATTCTGAGTTTAAATTCCATGTGAGCCTCCAGACCACTGGCCAAAACTTCCTGTAACTTCTCAAATGCATAAATGGCATAACAACAAAGCTAGACATGCAAATTCGAGTCAAAGACTTGACCTAACTAGGCCTAACCATGACAACCATTTCATTAAACACACTGATAACATGTAATCTATAGGTCATGAATGCATATCTAAACATAGGGGTATGATACTTATATGAGAACCATCAAGAAGGTCTAATGCCTTCTCATAATAACTACAATAACATTTGTTAGCTAATACAATCATTAACCATCCATCAACAAACCAAACATATCAAAATCCATAAGTAGAACTTGTTATGAAACCATGATTATAACCAACATATAATCGAAATAATAACCATGATAGAACAAGCATCAAATCCACATAATAAAAAGTACAAATACTCATGAAATACAAGACGAAAAGAGCTCTTATTAACATATGCAAAAACCAAACAAGTCAGGGATTTCCACTTACCACCCGACCATAGATTGGGCTGAATCAAATCTTTCTTTCATCCAATCACCCTTGTGCCATCTTCCAAGCATGGATGTGGGACTCAAGACAAAAAACAACCAGGGCTTCCCAAATATTAAAACACATCCACCCTCAGGATTTACCGCAATCCTGCCAAAACCGGTCAAGGGATTCTTAGGCCCAAGCAAGCACATAAACAACCAGGATTTACCACAATTGTGCCAAAGCCAGTCAAGGGATCACTAGGCCCAAAAAAGACACATAAACAACTAGGCTTACTGCAATCCCACCAAAACCGATCAAGGGATCAGTAGGCCCCAAACAAGCTTGGATGCCTCAGAATTTCTTCACCAATACCTTGAGGAATTTTCACGTCTCCACCCTTAGGCTTTACCACAATCTCGCCAAAACCGATTAAGGGATTCCTAGGACCACAAAATTTTCCTAAGACCACCTCACCCAGTTCCAAAACCATTTGACAATCCAAAGGTCAACCAAATAACAAAACCCCATCACACCATGGCTATTCATAAATGGAAAAGCAAGGCTGAAACCACTATCATGCCTCGCAAAACCCACGCCAATCATACCAAGAGAACCAAAATACGGACATGCATGTACCATGTATTCACAAACTAACTAGGATTTCACACATGCAACCTGTTACCTGCAAGTATTCCAGCTAAAGTTTCTTGACCCAACTTTCCCTTGCTTGTCCCTTACTTTCCTTGTCCTTCCTTTGCCTTCCTTTCTCAAAAGCTAGAGTGATCTAAGTGTGCAATAATATGAGAGAGTAGGGAGAATAGAGAGTTAGCTCCACCATAGAACTATCAAAATTTGTGAATCGATCCTCATAAGCCTTTTTATCATTGCGGTCTCTATTTTCTTCAATTTCCACTATTTTTCCTTCAATTTTCCTCTCATGAAAACCTGTGACCTTTCATCTCCCTTTTCTCCTAATTTCCTTTATTTCTCATAAGATTTGATCTTTACTCTTGAGTTCTTTTCCTTTCATTGCAAGTGTAACCAAAAATTTTAGTCGTACTGACTATTCCACAGTTTGTTCTTTTGCCACTTCCAACAAACTATTTTCCTCCCGGGTGTCCTTATTAGCAAACTTTTCTATCTTAGGGTGGGACACATGAAAATAAGGTGGAGATTTTCATTGAAATCCAATGGCTAATATTCTCCCAATGGTGTCATATGGTGAAGTAACCCCTAATTTAAACTTCATTGTGTCAATAATTGTTCCACCTCTTTGTCTATTGACCTCTGATTGACTAGAAATGGCACTACATGTTCCTTGAAATTGAACATCTTATGTTTCCTTCTAGGTAAAAAATGCACTTAATATACATTGAGGCTTTTTTATGATGAATTGAATCGCAAAAATATGCATAGGAAAAAAATTTGGCAACTAACTAGGTGGAAGTTCACACCCATACAATCTAATTTATGTAAAATGTTGGTACAAATTCCAATCAGCAAGTCTTGTTTGTTCACTAAGCTACATAATCCTTTTGATTTCAAGTGAAATTATGGGAGTACTATCACTAGTCAATACGTTGTGGCATATGTGAAGAAATTTGTTCACAAAATCAGTGAAGGAAAGTTCCTCATAGTTCCTTTTGACCAAGGAAGTCCATTGAATCACAAACCATTGATTCCCTTGAAGATCATGCTTTTGCAGTTGTATTGGGAATATGTCTTAATAATAATACAAAAACAAATACACCAAGACTGATTGATATTTAAAAAAATTTTCAACTCCAAATTTAAGAAATTGGCCCAACAATACCAAACACTCTTGGAGGGTCAGCTTGTTCCAGATTTTCACCTCCAGGGTGCCCTGTTATGTCACCTAGGTCACCTTTGTGTTCCTTCAAGCGAGCATGCCAAGATGATTTGGGAAGAACACTATAGTCGGGCTGTTGGGCATTTCGGGGTCGAGAAAATGGTGGCAGTACTGCAAAAGTATTTCTATTGGCCGAATCTTCGACAAGATGTCAGGAAGTACATCAGATCCTGCATTTCCTGCGCCATTACCAAACCGACCATCAAGAAGCAAGGCCTCTATACTATGCTTCCTACCCCTAGTCGACCTTGGGAATCCATCTCCATGGATTAAATGCCGGGCCTTCCTTCTACTAAGCATGGAAACGAATGTGTTTTTGTGGTCATCGACAGGTTCTCAAAGATGGCCATTATGGCGGTTTGCAAAAAGAATATCACAACAAAAGCCACTACTAAACTCTTCTTTGAAAGAGCATGGATACACTTTGGGATCCCATAGTCTATTAGATCAGACTAGGACAACAGGTTCCTTAGTACATTTTGGTCTAGTTTCTAGTCGATGCTGGACACCAAACTCACTAAGTCCACATCCTTCCATCCCCAAACTAATGGCCATACAGAGGTTTCCAACAGGATGATTGTACACATTCTGCACATGTACAACTCAAAGCATCCACACACATGGGATGATAGCCTCCCGTATGTTCAGCACAGCTATAACCGGGCTCTCCACAGCTCGATTGGCCACACCCCTTTTTAGCTGGGCTTGGGATCCCAACCACTATGTCCCATTGATGTGGCCATGCCATTTGCAACTACTGAGGTAGATTCAGCTCATGTCCAGGCCAAAACAGATAAGGAAAACAAATTCATTGAGCACATCCAACATATCCTCTAGCAGGTCCACGCCATTTTGGAGAAATCAAATTCCAAGTACAAGCAGTGACATGGTCAACATCGGGTGCCACACAAGTTTCAGGTGCATGACAAAGTTTGGTTGCATTTGCAAAAGGAACGCCTTACCGGAGCTTATCGAAAAATCAGACCACTCCGATATGGTCCTTACACGATTACCAAGGCTATGGGAGACAATTCATTTGAGCTCAACATCCCCTCATTCCTTGGCCTGCACCCAGTGTTCAATGTGGACCGCCTTCGACCATACTTTCCACCATTACTAGACACATCCGATATTGTAGAACAACTCACACCAACAGAGTTAAATCCAGATAGCATGGAACAAGTTGCAACTAATCGGATCATGAACACATAGATCAAGCACACTCGACAGCAGAACATCCAACTGTTTCTAGATGTAAAAGCAGGCCAACTCCTTCACCAAGGCAAGTGGCTCACTAGGGACCAAGTTCAACAGAAGGTTCCTCATCTCATGGAGGAACTCAACGCAATGGGAACCATTGCTTCCTAAGGGGGGAGGAATAATCCAGGTGGAATATTGGTGGCCACCCGCCAATTCCACTTGGACCCCCACCATTGTTTCTTTCAGTTTTTTAGTTTCCTTAATTGTAGCACATTTTACTATTTTTAGCAGTTTTATTGGGTCTTGAACTTCCAGAACCGTTTTGAGGCGGAAAACTAGGAGCAACAAGAGATCATCAATTGATGTTGCTCATCTCAAAGTTGTGGTCCTCGGATAGATCTTTCTAACGAGGTATTGTGCGCGTCAAACGAAGATCATATGCCAAAGTTATGACCCCGAGAAGTTGGTGTACCGATTTACCCAAAACAGGGCCCATAGTTTGGCGCTTCATCTCCTTGGGTTAGGTTTTTGGATGTTTAGGGTTTTCCATTGTTTCTCAACAATAAATAGGCCTTCAAACCTCATTGTAAGATAGTTCAGAGGCATGTAGCCGCCACATCTCTCCTCAGAGATAAACTACCATCACCCGAGATAGTTTATTTCCATTTCTATTTGTAAGCATATTTCAGTGTTTTACATTAATGAAATGAAGTATTATTTCTGTTGCATCTCTGTGTTTATGGTTATATCTGTAATTTGTTGTGTTCCTATTTAAATCTGGATCATTGATTGACCATAAAATATTGACTATTGGACAATCTTTTCTAGTTTTGATTTTAGCCCCTTCAGGATCATGCAGGCACTTCTTGATAACTAGGGTATAACCCCTATTCTTCATACTAGGTAAATTGTTACGGAAATAATTTAGAAAATATATATCGAGAAGAAATTCATGAGAATTAATCTTATAAATAGACCTAAGAACCTCTAGCTTCTAGGAAGAAATTGCATTTTTATCATGGTCAACAATGGAGCAAGTGTGAACATGAGATGGAGAGATAATCCAACTTACCATGTCATAACAAGGGAACATGGTTGGCCTAATAGCAATTTTGTGCATTTTGGCCCCTTTAATTGCTTCGTATTCCACAAATTTATCGTATTAGTTATCATTTGACTTTTCATGGTCATTCCTTCATTGTTTTCAAAAAAATCATAGACTTCTTCCCATAAAACAAAGCCTACATCCCCGATCTTGTATGTTGTATATGAGATAAATAGTGAATTGGGATTTCTTTCCTCGGGTGCTTAAACTTTTGTTGCTTTCATCTACATTTTAATATTCTGAACTTTGGGCCTTGAAGATTGAGTTTTACCTTTCTTTCCCATTATTTCATTTGTAAGCAATCAAATAAGAATCATAAGAAATACAAATTTCAAACAATGAAAAGTAGGATTCAAATAGAAAAATGGGCTAAATACTAACCGACATAACTCAAATTCTTGAATAACTTATTACTCTTTCACAAAAAATGGAGGAATTGAGCACAGAGAGAAAACAAGGATTTAGATTGTAAAAACTCAATTTATTAGACTATAATTGTTCTTGGAATAATAAAAGGGTAACCTTGTCGGAAAGATCATAGCGTAATAGCTTCTTATAAGAGTAAATATGTAATTTTTTGAAATTCTCACAGAGTTAATAACCTGTAAATGTGTGAACTGAAACCATTAAAGATCAATAAATGCAATAATAAATTTTGAATTGTTTGTCATATAAATGGTGAAGTACACGACCACGAGTTCAAAAGGTCGAGGTGTTTATTAGGTTAATGTTTAAAACAAGTACCTAGTAGTCGAGTATTGACTAGCATGAGTACCGAGTTTTATTGAAAAAATTATAAAAAACTGAAAAAGGTGAAAGAAATGAAATTTCAATTGAATACTTGGAGGGTCGGGATGATCGAAACTAAGGAGATCAGGATGATCGGGATGATCAGGACTCAGGAGGTCAGGAGTACAGAAAGTCGGGATGTTTGAGTAACAAAGTTTTAGCGCATGTACCAAAATTTGACCCTTCCAACGTGAAAGCATATTTAAGCTAAGGAAATAATTCTTTTACTACTCAAGTATTTTGGATGGTCCTTTTTAGTGATATGAAAAATAAACATAAAAATGATAAACGGTGCATATTTTTTTAGATTTAAAAAAAAATGAGGGGTTGTTGTAGACCTAACAACAAATGGTGAAACACTCAGAGAAATAGTTATCTTTGCCACTAAATATTTAAAATTCAAATAAATCTAAATTATATATATATATATATATATCTATATCTATATATATATATATATATATATATATATATATATTATAATCTAAAATTAATATCATTCTAAACATGCTTGGTATTTAGAAAATAAGGTGAGAGTCAAAAGAAGTACTCACAACATGTCTAAAATTTTAGAGAAGAGCCAAATGGTGAAGTTCAAATTGTTTTAAGACATAAACTCAATCAATTTTGAACTTTTGATATTGAGTTTTGAATATTAATACTATTAAAACAAATTGCTTCATGTTTTCCTCGTATCTTGTTTACCCACCATTTCTTCGCCCCTGCACACATCCACGACCCCAATGAACATGCCTTAGTATCATAGAAGAATTTACCCACTGCCAACAAGCGTCCAATGCTCCAACGAGTTTCCTAATACTTCCCAGATTCTATTTTGAAATGATTTCCACTCCTTAATAATTTGATATCCTTTTGGTACTGAATATGTGTATTACTTTTGCAACTTTTTTGGATATCTAAGAAGTGGGGTGATATGTGATTTATTTGAAGTAGCAAAAGTTTTGATGCATTACTAATTCTAACTTGGTACTTTATTATTCATCATCAATAAAATAAAGTGTTATTTTATGTGAAAGTGAATGAAGCTCTCCTGAAAATACATGTCAAGTATTTTCTTCATTGATATTTAGGAAAAAAATATCTTCAAAATATGGCCATTCGTAGGCAGATTTTGAATCTTGCCTCTAATGTTTATAAAATATAAGTTGAAGGACTAAGATTTGAAGAGATTTTGAAAGGGTTGATCCATAAAGGTTGGAATTTGGAAGGTATTCTTTTTTCCTCATGGCTCTTACCCCATTTGAGAGCTAAATCACTACTATAAAAATCCCTATAAGTGATTGAATGTTTATCAAACCATATTTTAATGATTGTTGAAGTTCGTGGAATTTGGCCTTATATTTTTGTCTTTCCTCCTCTAGTTCCAATAATGTATAAATTCTAACATCCATGTCTTTGATTGAACTTCGATTTACAACCTGAGATAATTGCATGGATGGTAGGAAAATGTTCAGTGGGAGGATGGCTTCCTTACCATAGAGAAGGAAGTATGGGGAATCCCCTATTGCTCTCTTTGGAGTAACTTTTCCAACCCACAAAGCATTGAGGAGTTGATTATGCCAATTTATTTGATGATTTTGAACAATTTTTTTTAATCTTTGGATTCGGTTCTTGTTGGTTGATTATGCTAATAAATTATTGTAAGGATAATAATTAGTAGAAAACTTAGTTTTAATGGCCTTATCTGAACAATATTCAGTTATTTTGAGGCGACAAAAAATAAGAAGTGTTGTCAAATATGAAATATGTAAGTACACCAAACCTGGATATTATATAAATTTTAAGAAAAGATATTACATATTCATCATTGACCTTTTTCAAAGGAATCGATTCAGTCCACTAGGTGAAATTGTCAGTAGCAATGCGAATACATTTATGTAATCTTAAAGAATTTATATTTATCTCACCAATCATATCAAGACCCCATTGTTCAAAACAACCTTCTACTTCAACAGGTTAACGAGGTAAAGTTGGTATTTTTACTTTTCCCACAGTTGTCTAACATGTTTTACATCTTTTTGCGCATGAATATGAATCCTTGAACATCATAAATCAATAGTAACTAGCCCGAAGAATATTGTGTTGTTGTCATTGCAACAACAACCTTCCAAATTTCTTGCCTCGTTTAATTTTGGAGCCGACTTGTTGTTTTCATGAGTTGTCGCTTTAAGCTATCTTAGGCTCTCGTTTCATTTTTTCATGTTTTCATAAGTGTCGACTATCCTTTCAACATCGATTTTCCTCCTAGGTCACAATTCTTAAGTGTCACCTTCTCATATTTTAGAAGCTTGCATGTTGTCTTTCTAAAGATACAAAAATCACTAGCCCTTCTTTGACTTAGCCAAAATTTTCTCACTTTACATTCACACCACACAAAATCATCAAAGCATAACATTTTTCCTTAGGTGAAAGTGCACTTTCCAAACTTTGTGATTACACATGCACTGTCGGAGAAAATTGTGCCATCTCGAGCCAGAGCGCACTTCCTTCTCTCTGTTGAGTGCACTCTGTGTCCACAGTGAGTGCGCACTCCTTGTCAATAGAAGTGCGCATTTCTTATCTTCAACTCATGTGCACTCCTTGCTTCTAGAAGGTGCACACTCATTGTATTTCACACATTCACACTCCCTTGCTTCCATGCAAAGAGAACTCCTAGAAAATAGGGATCCTCTCCCACTTAACTCACTAAAATGAGTGATTAAGCGACAAATGACGAGAATGTATTAAAACCATAATCCTTAGTTGCATGCAATTTTCTTTATAAGGAGCCCAGTTTATTGTACATTTTGGCAATTGCTATTCACTTTGACATAAGAACATTCTCTCATCACAAGGAGTTTTCCTCACTCTTGGTCACAAGTGTGCTGATATTTGGTAAGTTTGACAATGTCGCTTTTGTAGTTTTTAGTGGCGCTTTTATTTTATTTATTGGCGTTTTGATATAATTGTTGCATATTAAGTGTTCTTTTTACATATTCTTGCTCCTTCGTCTTGTTGTCGCAAGTGTAGTTTCTATGAATTCTTCGCATTCCATAACCTTTCACCTTCTAGTCATGATTACAACAGGATTTATAAACACTTGCAACTTTTTTCTCTTGTTTTATTGTGCTATTGACTTGTTTCTAACCATCACTTAGCCATTCTTGAGTTAATCATTCTTTCATTGAGCATAATGCACTTACAGGCAATAGACACTAATTGTAAATCACAACTACACATAGCTGAGAAAGGTAGCCCTTCCAAAGCACATGTGCACTTATAAGCCACAGTGAGGCATTTTTGCCATTGCAACTATGACTCGCGCCCTTTTTGGGCCTCCCTAGAACACTACGCACCTATAGTCAGCAGTGTCCATCACTTTTGCTCACTGTAACTGCAACCTGCTCCCACGAGGAGTCGATATCTCCCAATAGTGGGCATGGCATAGTTTTAAGCTCTTGTCTTGACTTGCGTGTGCACTGTGATCCTAACTTGCATCCTCTCTTCCTTGTCTTGGCACAATGCGTACTTCTAGTGGCCAGTCAATCCACCTTGTCTCATATTTACAAGCTTGTGCTCCCAGTTTTCCCAATCCTTCTTAATCATTGTCTTTTGCATAATTTTGCATGCGATATCTAAATATTTCTAGGAACTAATCATTTTCAACCATGAGCGATCTTCCACTTTCATGTGTTACAAATACAAGATATATCAATCTCTTGCCTTCCGTAGAAACAATGTATTCTATCACTCTATGGGTTACATTAAGAGAAATTTCAGAAAATCATGTTGAGGAGGCAGTGGAATGTTCCAAGGCAACTATTCCCAATCTATCAGACACAAATTTTCATTTATAAATCTATCAAAGTTTTATGGAAGGATATAAAGAATACCTTCATGAAAAAGGAATTACCGGAAAACTTAAAATACATGGAAGTATACATAAACATAAAGAAGTCCATAATGCATAGAGTAGCATGCAGATTTCCAGTATTACCTTGTGCAAAAGTTATTGATGGATCTTGCTACATATGGAAAACAAGAATCCAATTCCCAACAATGAAAGTGGAAAGGAGGTTGCCACCTATCATCCACATGATTTACATTCTTATTATAAGATGGTAATTCCCAGGCAGTATTTGAATACACAATTTTATGCGACTTGGGCTAACTTGAATGCAAGGGAGATCATCAAGTCATTGCGGCAAGGGCCTACAAATTTTTGTCAAAATTCAAGTGTGGTTTACAGGACAAAATCTTTGAGAAAAGTTTATTAGTATCTTATGGCAATGTGTTGCAGATTGCATGCACTAAATAACACAAAATATTTTGAAGAGAGATTGATTTATTTACTCAACCTGGTTGTTTTTAGAGGAAATATGTTCAATTGGGCTGATACCCTCTCTCACAAGCCAGATATCATTATACAATAGGCCAATACAACTTACATGCAAAATAACCACCAAAATTCTATATGTTTGCCAATCTCCTGGATAGACCTATTTGATCTCCCCACTTGCTGGTAAACAACTCCCTTTGACAATATGTAACCATATCATCCTCCTCTAAATCATATGAATCATAAATCAGATAATATTCAACAACTTTAATATCAACTTCTTGAACTGGTTCTCCATTTGAAGGATATGATTCGTAAATTAGATCCTCTTTGTCAACCTCGTGGTGGGCCTCCTCTTTTTGTGCAACTTCCCATGACTGGGACTATTGTGGTTTTGCACCACTTGACTCCACATCAGATTCATATACATCATAACAAGGAGAATCATTAACTTTTGTTGAATAAGGCTTATGAGGGTTTGTCTGCAGCTCGATGTTGTCTCCTTCTTTGCTTTCTTGATCACTGGGCGATGCTTCTTGATGCGAGTAGATATCTTCTTGGAATGGAGTCCCACAAACATCTTGAGCAGGATCATTAACCTCATAAATATTTTCATCATTGAAATATGCACAACAATCTTTAAACAAAGCATCAAATGGATATAATTTTTTGCAAAAATGATTGAATGCTATGTGAAAGATCTTTAAGGAAGATATGATGCCATGAGGTATTTCTATACCAAACTTTAGCATCCTCGTCTAAAGAATACATGAACAATTTCATTTGTACATCTTCAAGAACAATATTCTGTTGCTCCATGCATTCCTTAAAGTCCTCGAGGTGCTCGCCTGACCCTTTATCCGTGTTTCCACTGAATCTAGACAAATAGGTATTCCATTCATGAAATGAAGGGACATGATTAGGATAACAACCAATAGAAGAAAAATATATTGGGGAAAATTTGTTGGCCAAGAATGCAGGAATGGCCATTTTTGAAAACCCCTTTAGGTGAGTGAACTAAAGTTTAGATATGGGGGAATTTTTATGCTATTTAACATCAAAGCAACTATGAGGCTGCTTGAAAGCGAAGATGATCAAATAAATATATAGATAGTGAAGTCACCAAGATGTTTACCATAAGATTCAGACAGTGGAGTAGCCAGGGGTGTTTATAATGAAATTCAGACAGTGGAGTCATCAAGGTGAGAGATCTTAAAACTGCATTTCCCTTGCTACTTGACAAAGGGAATGTAAAAATTTGTCGTACCTAGGGAAGACTATTTTGATTCGTTCCCCGCAGTGGTGCCAAAAAAAAATTGTCACTTTTTCTAGCACCTATAGCACAAGTGCTTCAAGAGATATGAAAGATTCCTAGAGACATCCTCTGGGTTGATTGTATACTAGTGCCTAGGACATCTTAAAGAGAGGAGTACATTTGAATATTATCAGTGAGGGCTTTCTGCTGCACTCCAATTGTCACATAATTGGAAAAAGATAATGAAGGGGGGCTTGGTTCAATAGTCCTTCATCAAGGTAAACTAAAGCAAATACATGGATCTAAATGCTCAGGGGGTAAATTGGGATGATCTCAAAGAGGGATTTCTTGTTCTGGTGGCTGACACACAACAATAAGCAACTTAATATTGGAATTGTAGTAAAATTAGAAGGAGGAAACAAAAGAGGGAATTCGATGCATAGGGCTAGAAACAAGATAAAATCCTAAGCAACAATGTTCCTGCAGAAGTATGAAAGATTGAAGAGGTGGAATGGCAGAAACAATGGAGTGCTAATTAAGGTCCCAAACTATATGCATCATGGATGCATTTATCACCAAACAACAATTAGTAAATTTGTGCACATTACAGGTACTGCAGGCTATCAAATAACACAAGTAAATATGTAACTACCCAGGTACTTCTCACTACTTAGCAACAAACATACAACCATGAATAAGAGTGAAACTAGCAGCTTCATTACAGTATTCCAGTAGAAGAGAAACATACATGAAGTGATATACAAAAGAGAAAAACATATTGCACATTGCTATGATTGTAATCAGTAAAGATTTTCATTAATCCTCAAAATGAGTCCAATTCACCAGCCATTACATTTAGCAATACATAGCTCAAGTCGCTCATGAATAGGCAAATAGAACCAAAAGTGGAATCACAGAATTTGGACCCCTCGGGTGCAAAATTCTGGAGCCAATATTAAGTTTTTCTTCCCCTTATTTATAAGGAGAGGGGGAGATTTTAATTAACAGTTACAAAATATCTCAGCCAAAGGCTAGCTATCTAATTGACTAGCTATCACAGTGTGCAATATCCTATTGCTCAAAATGATTACAAAGGATTTGATTCCTTTCTTGAAAATACACATAAATTATAGAATAAAAAAAAGAAAAAATTGAATGATGATAAGAGGAAAATATCCCTATGCCATTCCTAAGATTGCCCTTGATCAGGCCATGTTATGCCTCATACTCTCTCGCCCGGTTTCCTGTCGCTTTCGATCTCAACCGCTTTAATTATTTACTTACAGGAGCCAGGAGAAATGTCATAACAAATTCTGAACATAGTTGCCAACTAATTTGTCCCTTCTTACATTCTTTATCAAGCCACCGGAACCCAACCTGTCCTATGAAACAATCAAACAAGTGTATCAGAGCTCAGAGATAGGGAGTTTTAAATTGAACGGACTTTGCAAACCAGTGAATTCTGATCTCCTTTCGCCCCCTCTATCTTAGCCCCGAGGGATTAGGTGGAAACTGCATGATAGAGGTATGGGGAATCAGGGCCAAAGCCTTTTGGGGCTCAAAACCTTGGATGGAACGAGGGCCAATTCTTTGAAGCATGACTACATTACAATGTCCAAATGTACAACTCATAAGACCACAATACATATGCGTTTCAGCCCAGTTGAATGTCAGAACTCGGTAATCAATGATTTCATAACATTTTATTCGGTTGTACCTCCAAAACTTGCGATCATCGATGAGTGATGTGTCTTGGTCCATATGGAGAGGGAATGAGGGAGGGTCCGTGCGAAATATTTTAACATATATATCCTTTATTAACTTTAGCCACTTTATAAAACACCTTTATCAACTTCTCCACCTAACCATTGGTTTTGATATAAAAAGCACACATATTCATGCGACCTACCATATGCCACCTGTC
The DNA here is from genome assembly GCA_000404065.3 of Pinus taeda. NCBI lineage: Eukaryota > Viridiplantae > Streptophyta > Pinopsida > Pinales > Pinaceae > Pinus > Pinus taeda. The sequence goes on along the minus strand of APFE031691217.1, from coordinate 23,676 downwards.
CAAATCGCTTTGGGCCCATGATATCAGGTGTTTCCGTGATTTGCATATCAGAAGAAACTTCGATATGATCCTCTATAAAATGCTAATATCACACTGTTTATGATCGTCAATATGCGATCACCCTTGGTTCTCAACACCGAGCCTTTGCTTCTCTAGGGCTCTGGGCTAGTCGCCACATAGTAGTCCCTCTATCGCAAGATTCAATCAGAGGTTTTAACTTAATGCATCAATATTCCTCAACTTGTGATCACCGATTTGCGACTTGACGTCATCCTTAGCCACGTGTCACCTTGTATTGCCCTCTTTGGACCCTTGAAAATGCCAGATCTCCATGTCACCTGTCCTCCATACTGGCATATTATGATGACGTCAGATGCCATGTGGCTTTATCGAGACCAATAGTATTATTCCATCTGGCCCTCTAGAGGAGAGAGAAAGGTCCATCTGTCCTTGGTTTTTCGCTAAAATCCTTTGTTAATTTGCTTTAGGCCCTCCCCGACACTTTAACACTGAAGGTACGATATCAAAACTTTATACAATATTGCAACTTTAAAAGGTTGTCACATGTTCGATCATAAATTGTGATGCACCAATCTCTTGGACCTCCGACATGCGGGACCTCTGATATGTGATGTGTCGATATGCCATGACCTCTGATATTACGATGGTCAATGTACCGAGACTTTCGATTTGCGTCATCTCCCGAACCTCAGATATTGTGATCGTCGATGTGCTGGGACTTCTGATTTGCGATTTGAGACATCTCCCAGACCTCTAATATTGAGATCACGGATGTGTCGAGGCCTCCGATATGCTCTTATTTTTTTCCTTTTTAAGGTGACAAAACTCCCAACTTCAACATGCCATCTTTTGATCTAGAATTCCATTTTCGTACTTCCACATACGGTTGGAAATTTTGTTCAGAGCACTTCCCAATGGAGAGGGTCCAATTTAGCTTTGAGTTATTTTGTGGCTTGGAATATGTATGAAAACCTCTTTGCTATTTTGCACACTTTGGACAGTTGAAAACACATTTTGCAGTAGGTGGCAACATAACCAATGCTCAACCTTCAACTTGTATACAATTGACCAAAAGAAACATTTCTTGGGATCAATGCTTTTGATAAACAAAGGGAATAATTGATTATGTTTGCATTGGTTTTCAAATCTAATTCCAAATTGATTCCAACATTATAATTCATCAATGAGAGGTTATTTCATAAGTAAGTTCGATTTATTTAGTTCAAAATTGTTGAAACATCTAAACTCCATAACTTTACTAGTGAATAAAGTTACATCATGCCCAATTTGTGAATTGACTGATGCTAATTCATAGATTCCATGGATTATCTTGATGTCTATTTTGACCCCTAATTACTAGCCCTGACAAACTCTACCTTGAATATGTTCTCAAACTATTACGCAAGCACATATAATTTGCAACAATCATCTATATGGAAAGTATTTACCCTGCAGAAGTTGCAATGAACAATCAACTTATAGTTTTAGTGTAGACCTATAACAACCCTTTAGGACAACCCTAGGTCACCTCTAAGTCACCTTCCTTGCCTTCATTCTTATAATAAAGGCAAGTTCTTTTGTCCTCCCACACGTTGTTGACTTGTTTTAACCTCTAAGCCTAAGCCTAGGGTGGAACCATCCCTCTATCTCTTAACCATTTTGCATGTGAGCTTCAAACACAAACCATTTCTCCCAGAAGTGACATAGACAAAGGTAAGCTCCCTTTCACAACTTCTTGGAACTAGAGAGTTAACACTACCAATTGTAATTGCACTTGTGCCATTCTTATTGATCCTTCTACTCCACCTGCAGTTGACTCTAGTCTCATTCCCATAACTATTTCATCTTCAACACATTTACTACATCTAGCTACTCAACATTGAAAGGAAACATTGCCATCGCTTCACTTGAGTGTGGAAATGTAGTGTATATATAACACAAAATTTTACAAAAGCTTAGCTCAAAGAGTTCCTATATATCCCTTTTCTTTTGTTTGTGTGTGTGTGTATATATTAATTAATTTATTTATTTTTTCAAAGATGATGATAAAATAATTACAATCCCATCTTTTAAGAAAGACTTCTTCAAATTGCTGAAAAGTGGTGATACTGTCAGGTTGTAGGGATATGAATGGGTGTTACAACATCAACTGTTACAACATTTTCAACATATTTAACATTAACATTTGTTATGGCATCTATTGTTACAACATCCATTGTAATGGTTGCCATTTCAGTCGTTTCAATAGTAGTAGTTGTTATAACATCAATTTTTCAATAGTTTCAACGATAATGTGTGTTACAACATTTTAAGAAGATTTAACATTGACAAACGTCATTGTAACAACTCTGGTGAAATTACATGTAATAAAAGTTAAAAATAATAACAATGGTTGATGGTACACTTATTCCAAGCTGAATGTTGGGCAAGACATCCTAGGGGGTGTTCATTTGGTTGTTTATGGCTAAGGAAATGGGCAAAGGCAATGGGTAAGGCTCTGGAAAGGCAAAATGGCATTTTTGGCGCATTTATTTATGAAAATAATGGAAATTAGGAGAAATTGGAGGTGAAAGGTCACAGGTTACATGCAAGGAGGAAAATGAAGGGATAATGAAGAAAATAGAGGCCTTAATAATAAAAAGGCTTTCAAGGATCAATTAGGAACCTTTTGTTAGTTGAGTTTTGGAGCTCTCTCTATCTCTCTCTCTCTCTCTCTTGGATGCTTAGAGTTTTCTTGGAGCACTTTGGAATTGGAGCAAGAAAGGCAAAGAAGGCAAGAGGAAACAAAGATCAAGTAGGGAAAGGCAGGATCAAGCAACTACAAGAGGATTCATTGTAGGTATCAATTTGCATGTTTATTTTCCTTGCTAGATTTGGCATGCATGGTGTTACATGTGGTTTTTTTTGCCATGACATGGGTTTTTCCAGGTGTTATAGCGTTTTCAACCTAGCCTTGCCATTTCTTAATAGCCTTGATGAGATTGGTTCTCATCCTTTGGTTGAATTGGATTGCCGAAGCTGAGTGAGGTGGATTTTCGAAATGAAAAACACATGGCCTAGTGGTACCTGAACCAGATTGTGGATCACGATAAATCCACTGACCTAGTAACCCTTTAGCTAGAATGTGGGTTGTCGTAAACCCAAGATTGTGTGCCTCAGTGGGCCTAGGAATCCTTGCCAGTGAATGAAGGGATATATGGTAAAGAAAAGAGGTGGATTGATCTCCATTGGGCCTAGTAGTCTCGGGATGCGATGTACGGTAAATCCTAGAGAGTGGGTCACGATGTAGGGCCCAGTGATCCCTGGATCAGACCGTGGATTACGGTAAAGCTTAAGAGACTAGGAGGCACTCAAATTCCTCACAGTGTAGGTGGGGAACTTCGGTAGCATCCATGCTTGTTTGGTTCTTTTCGGTTGGTGATGAGTCCCAAATTCATGCTTGGAATATGGCACAGGGGTGATTGGCTGAAGAGAGACTTGGCTCAGCCAATCTATGGTCGGGTGGAATGTGGTAGTCCCATCTCTGGTTGGTTTTTGCATTGATTAATGATAAATTCATTCCCTTGGTTTTCATGTATAAATGTATTGGTTTATATGTGTATTTTATGGCTGATATATTTATGGTATTTCTATTGTTACTATGTTGGTTATATGTATGTTTTATGACAACAATTATGTATGGCTCTCAATGTGTTGCTCAACCAATCTATGGTCGGGTGGAATGTGGTAGTCCCATCTCCGGTTGGCTTTTGCATTCATTAATGATAAATTCATTCCCTTGGTTTTCATGTATAAATGTATTGGTTTATATGTGTATTTTATGGCTGATATATTTATGGTATTTCTATTGTTACTATGTTGGTTATATGTATGTTTTATGACAACAACTATGTATGGCTCTCAATATGTTTTTACTTGTAAATGAATGGACAATGTATCTATGACCTAATAGATGATAATGTAGCAAAATACATGAGGGAACAATGGTTCTTAACGATTCTCAGATAAGTATGAGATCCTTATGCTTAATTATGTTGTTTACACCTATAGATTACATGTTTGCGATGTGTTTGAAAAAATTCCTGTCATGGCTAGTAGGGGTTTGGTTAAGGGCTTGTTTAACTAATTACTTCTGCTTCATTATTTCCCTATTATTTTACTACTCTTAAGATATCATTCCATTATGGGCAGTGACCTGGGCTTTGGGCCGAAAAAATGGCTTAAATCCCAGGGACGTTGGGATAGAACCAAACAAATTGGTCCCTGGACACTGTCATGCAAGCCTATGAGAGCGTCTAAAGGTCCTTGGACACTAGTATGCCCATAACATGAGAGTATCAAGAGGGATTGATCAGAAGTTTTAGTGGACCCAGGGGCAAGCTTCCTGAAGTGTTGGCATGGTTCTCAGGGGTCCTGTAGCTGATGTGCAAAGATTGTTTGTTGTGTTTCCGTCGATTCCATTTCCTTAAGGTCACATAGGAGGTTGAATCCAACCATAGTATCCTCTTGTCACATGTTTACCTCGGTTGTTACTTGGGTAGATGTGGGAGGAGGGTGTTACAGAGTGGTATCAAAGCATGGTTCACCCCTTGGAATGGATGGGTTGTGTGTTGGTCATGCAAGAATGTCAGTTGCATGTGTCTTTATTACACTTGCATTCCATGTGCTTGTTTTTTATCATGGTTTTAGTGATGTCGTCATGTAAAGCTTGATGTTGTTATTGTGGATTTCATTTTCATGTGTGTATGACTGGCTACGTATTGATTATGTGTCGCTTACATGTGTCATTTTGCATGCATGGTTACATTCCCATATGTTTGGTTACATTCTTGTATGCTTGGTTACATGTATCATTCTTGTAGGTTTGGTTACAAGTATTGCTCGCTTATGCTTGATTGCATGCGTCCATGTGTGTGTAGTTGCGTATGCATGTGGCCATGTGTACAATGGCGTAATGGTTGTTGTTGCCATGCATGAGTTCATGGTATGTGTAGTCGATATGTTCATGCATTGATGACTAGACTCTAAAATGATGTTTATGTGTTGACGCATTTATTTGTATATGTCTATATGCTTTTATGATTAAGTTATACATGTATCACGCTGATTTGGATGATCTTGCAGATGAGGTAACCTCCCCAAATTATACTAAGGTATGTCGGTTTGTTATGATTTGGTTTATCTGACAAATTATGCCTTGCAGGAAGAAGGTTAAAATGAATAGAAAGATGGTAGACTACAAGGATTCTCCTTATGAATTAGATAAGCAACGTGGTGGGAACTCTTCTGATTTGGAAAAAAACATTGAGAAGCTTGAAGGAAGAAATAAGGAGTTGTAAGGAAGATGATGATAGGATCATACAGGCACAAGAGAAACAAGCAAAGTTTAATGCAATACTTCTTCAGATTTTGTCAGAATTGCAGCGACAAGGGCCACTTCAGATCGACCATGGGTAGGAAGACAAAACTAATGGGGCATATGATAGTGGGTCTCCTGGTAGACACAGGTTAGATAGAGCTGACACTGTGAGATATGGCAGGCTATTAGACACTCCGAGTAGGAGGGGTGATGATTACAGGAACTATTCTAGTTATGTTTCTAACAGACATCATGATCGTCATCGTTACCATCCTTATAGGTAACAACAACATCATAAAGGTGAGGGTAACATAAAGGTGAGGGCACTAGTCAGTTGGAGTGTTGGACATATGGTGAGGAACACCTTAGGATAGATTGTCCACATAATCAGGGTGGTAGGCTTAAGATATACAATGCACAGGAGGTACAAGCTATTGGGGATGTGGGGCAAAGTATTCCTTGTGTTTATGCAGTTGTGGACATCATACATGCATAGCACCAGACATCTATCATTGAGATGGATGGTAAGCTTTGCGATCAAGTAATTTCTATTTTGATTGACCCGCTCTAATTATACCTATGTTAGTCTTGACTTGGTGGATAAGTGTGGTTTGAGTAAGGAATTGCATGCATAATCTTGGTTAGTGTAGTTGGCTACAGGTACAAAGAAGCGAGTTCATCATTGGGTAAGAACTTGTGCATTTGATTTCAATGGTATGCCTATCGCACTGTTGGGATCATATAATATGTTGTTGGGCATGGATTGGTTGTATCTTCATAGGAGCAAAGTGGATTTTTATGACAAAGCCATTGTGTGTGTTAATGACAATGGGGAACCAAGAGTGTTGCAGGGTAAGAAGAAAGCCACATTAGTTAGTATGGTGATGGCTATGCAGGGAAATCGTAGTCGCAGGAAAGGCTGTATGTTATTTGTAGTGCACATTTCTAGTGATAAGGGTAAGGAGGTTGAGGATGCAGATGTGTGGACTAGGTACCTAGTTCTATAACAGTTTTAGGATGTATTTCCTGAGAAAATTACAGGGTTTCCACCCCACAAGAAGGTACATTTTTCTATTGAGTTAGTGTCAGGGCAACTCCAGCATCAAAAGCACCTTAGAAGATGAGCACAACTAAGTTGGTAGAGTTAAAGTTGTAGCTGAAAGACATGTTGGACAAGGGATACATTAGGCCAAGTGTATCACCTTGGGATGCACCGATATTGTTTATGAAGAAGGAATATGGAACTCTTATATTATGCGTTGACTATAAGAAGTTGAACAACGTGACCATCAAGAACATGTATCTATCGTCGAGGATTGATGACTTGTTCGATTAGTTGAAGGGACCAACAGTGTTCACGAAGATTGATCTAGGATTCAGATATCATCAAGTACACATCAAAGAGGAGGACATTTAGAAGACAACTTTTCGGACCAAGTATGGGCATTATGAGTTTGTTGTAGTTCCATTTGGCCTAACTAATGCTCCAACTACGTTTTTGTGCTTGATTAATAATGTGTTGCGTCCATATTTGGATAAGTTTGTTATTGTTTTCATTCATGATATATTGGTATATTCTAAAAATGAGGAAGAGCATGCCGAGCATTTAGCAGCAGTGTTGAGGTTGTTGAGGGATCATCAATTGTATGCTAAACTCAACAAGTGTAGTTTCTTTCATACTGAGATACACAACTTGGGACATGTTGTCTCCAAGGAGGGCATTGTAGTAGATCTAGAGGAGATAAGGACCATAATGGAGTGGGTAGACCCTAAGGGTGTGGATGAGGTGAGATATTTCATGGATTTGATAGACTATTTTAGGAGGTTCATCGGGAACTTCTTGTAGATTGCTTATCCTATCACATCATTGCAGAGGAAAGGTAAGAAGTTCGAATGGACAGAGGAGTGTGAGGCTAGTTTTGAGTAGCTTAAGCAGTTTTTGACACATGCACCAGTGCTACAAATTGCAGATCCGGAAAAGGAGTTTGTAGTATGCATAGATGCTTGCAAGAGAGGACTTGGTGGAGTCCTTTTGTAGGATGGACAGGTGGTATGCTATGAGTCACAAAAACTAAATGAGCACAAGTAGAACTACTTGACACATGATCTTGAGTTAGTAACGATCATACATGCATTAAAGATGTGGCGGCACTATCTTCTTGGCAAGAGGTTTGTACTGATGAGTGATCATATTGGGTTGAAGTATTTGTTTGACCAGCCAAAACTGAATACCTGACAGGCTAGACAGTTGGCCACGATTAGTGAGTTTGATTTCAAGATCAAGTACATCAAAGGTAAAGAGAACATGGTGGCAGTTTCTCTCAGCATGCGGGTACATGTAAATCACTTGGAAACTATGAGATCCTATGGGACAAACTTACTGGATAGGATCTTCCCAGCGGGTTAGCAGGATGTCAGGTATATGGCGATTGTGCACAGGTTGCAGCAAAGTACTGGTACAGGTACAGGTGGTAGTACATGTACAAGTGATAGTACATGTGTAGGTACATGTGGTAGTACGGGTAAATGTATAGGTACAGGTGCAGGTGTAGGTGCACGGGATGTGGATTATTGTCTTACAGCAGATGGATTGGTCAGATTTAGAGACATAATATATGTGTCAAATAATAGTGAGCTCAAGAAGGTGGTCTTGAGAGAGTTTCATGCAAAACCTTATTCAGGTCATCCAGGTTATCATAAAACATTAATTAGAGTAAAGAAATTTCATTATTGGTTGTATCTTGATAGGTGTAGTAGAGTTTGTAGCTAGGTGTTTTTATTGTCAGCAAGTAAAGTCAAGGTGTAAACATCCAAGTGGACTGCTACAACCGATCACGATTCCAAAGTGGAAATGGGAGGTCATTTCCATGGATTTCATCACAGGGTTTTCGAAGACAATGAGGCAACATGATTCCATCATGGTTGTTGTGGACAAGTTGAAAAAGGTTGCACACTTCATTCCAGTGAAGTCTACATTCTCAGCTAGTGATGTGGCACAAGTATTCATCAAAGATGTGGTCAGGTTGCATGGTGTTCCAAACAAGATTGTGTCAGACAGGGATGCAAAGTTCACTTCCAAGTTTTGGAAGGAGTTGTTTGCAGGTTTGGGCACAAAGTTGCCCTTGAGTACAACTTATCATCCACAAACAGATGGACAAAAAAAGAGGTTCAACATGATATTGGAGGACATGTTGATGATGTATGTGATGCATAAAAAATGGAAGTGGGAGGAGTATCTCCCCTGGGTTGAGTTCACATACATCAATGGTTATCATGAGTCATTGAGGATGAGTCCTTTTGAAGCATTGTATGGATGGAGTTGTAATACTCTCATCAACTGGAGTGATCCAATGAACAAGGTACTTATTGGACTAGACATGTTGGCAAACATGGAACAGGAAATGCAAGTGATCAAGAAAAATCTAAAGGAAGCACATGATAGCCAAAAAAGATATGAAAATCAGAATACGTTGATTAAGGAGTTCTAGGTTGGGGAACAGGTGTACATGCACATCAAATCATGAAAGATCTCATTGCGGATTGGATCATGTGCTATGTTGGCACCACAATTTTGTGGACCCTACAATATTATTGAGAGGATTGGGTTAGTAGCCTATCGATTTGCACTGCCTCCGACAGTGAAAGTCCATGATGTTTTCCATGTGTCATTTCTTTAGAGGTATGTTAAAGATGTTGATCATGTGATTGACTGGTTTGTATTGTAGGTGGAACCAGATGGAGAATTTCAGTTAGAGCCTTAGTGTATATTGCAGAAAAAGGTGCTTATGCTCTGGAACCTAGAAATCGAGCAAGTTAAAGTGTAGTGGAAGCACTTTGGGCCCAATGAAGCTGCATGTGAGATGGCGGATTAGATCCGGTCCATGTATCCTTCCTTGTTTGCCAGTTGAATAAAATCGGTTTTGATATGGTGTTTTGGTATATGTTTTGGTGATATTTCTATATTTACATATGTATATGAATTAAATACTACCATGAGTTGTTTTATAAAGCTCCAATAAGTGGTATGGGTGTCATGTCATTATGATTGTCATGTTACTATGCTATCATGTTGTTATGGTGTCATGTGGGTTGGAACTCAATAAAGTGATCATTGTAAATGCTGCATTGAGCTATGTTATACATCTCCACGAGAAGTATGTTTTCTTTCCAGTGGTTTGCTGAGGTATATGTGTGAGTGAATGTCGAGGATGATGTCCCCCAAGGGGGGGGGGGGGGGGGGGGGGGGGTAACAACCCTGGTGAAAATTCCATGTAATAAAAGTTAAAAATAATAACCACGACTGATGGGACACTTATTCCAAAATGAATGTTGGGAAAGACATCTCGGGGGTGTTCATTTGCTTGTTTATGGCTAAGGAAATTGGTAAAGGCAATGGTTAAAGCTTTGGAAAGGAAAAATGGCATTTTTGGTACATTTATTTACGAAAATAATGGAAATGAGGAGAAAATGGAGGTGACATGTCATAGGATGCATGTGAAGAGGAAAATGAAGGGAAAATAATGGAAAATGAAGAAAATAGAGGCCTCATTAATAAAAAGGCTTCTGAGGATCAGTTATGAAACTTTTGTCGGTTTAGTTTTGGAGCTCTCTCATTATTCTCTCTCTCTCTCTCTCTCTCTCTCACTCTTGGACACTTAGAGTTTTCTTGGAGCACTTTGGCATTAGAGAAAGAAAGGAAAAGAAGGTAAGAGGAGGTAAAGATCAAGCAGGGAAAGGAAGGATCAAGTAGCTACAACAAGATTCATTGCAGGTATCGATTTGCATGTGTATTTTCTTTGCTATATTTGGCATGCATGGTGTTGCATGTGGTTGTTTTCTATCATGGCATGGGTTTTACCAGGTGTGACAGTGTTTTCAGCCTAGCCTAGTCATTTCCTGATAACCTTTATGAGATGGGTTCTCATACTTCAGTTGAGATGGATTGTCGGATGGATTCAAAGCTAAGTGGGGTGGATCTCCTAAATGACAAAAACATGGCCCAGTGGTCCCTAAACCAGAATGTGGATCATGGTAAATCCACTGGCCTAGTAATCCATGAGCCAGATTGTGGGTTGTGTTAAAGCCAAGATTGTGTGCGTCGGTGGGCTTAGGAATCCTTTCCTGTGAATGGTGGGATATACAGTAAAGCCAAGAGGTGGACTAATCTCCGTTGGGCTTAGTAGTCTTGGGATGGAATGTATGGTAAAGCTTGGAGAGTGGGTCTTAGTGTAGGGCCTAGTGATCCCTTGATCATATTGTGGATTATGGTAAATCCTGAGAGACTAGGAGGCACTCAAATTCCTCACATTGTAGGTGGAGAAACTCTGGTAGGGTCTATGCTTGTTTGGTTCTTTTTAGTTGGTTATGAGTCCCACATTCATGCTCAAAATATGGCACATGGGTGATTGGTTGAAGAGAGACTTGGCTCAACTAATCTATGGTCGGGTGGAACGTGGTAGTCCCATGTCCAGTTGGTTTTTTTCATTCATTAATAAGAAATACATTCCCTTGGCTTTCATGTGTAAATATATTGGTTTATATGTGTATTTTATGGCTGATATATTTATGGTATCTCTGTTGTTACTATGTTGGTTATATGTATATTTTATGACAACAACTATGTATGGCTCTCAGTATGTTTTTACTTGTAAATGAATGGATGATGTATCTATGACATAATAGATGATAATTCAACAAAAGACATGAGGGAACAATGGTTCTTAACGATTCTCAGATAAGTATGAGATCCCTATGCTTAATTATGTTGTTTACACCTGTATATTACATGTTTGCGATGTGTTTGACGAAATCCCTGTCATGGCTAGTAGGGGTCTGGTTAAGGGCTTATTTAACTAATTTCTACTACTTCATTGTTTCCCTGTTATTTTACTTCTCTTAAGATATCATTCCACTATGGGAAATGACCTGGGCTTTGGGATGGAAAAAGTGGCTCAAATCCCAGGGACGCTGGCACAAAACCGAACAAATTGGTTCTTGGACATTGGCACAGATTCGAACAAATTGGTCCCTCGACGTTGGCATGCAGGCCTGCGAGAGCGTCTAGAGGTCCCTGGATGCTGGCATGCCCCTAGCATGAGAGCGTCCAAAGGGCAAGTGATCAGAAGTTTTAGTTGAACCCAGGGGCTAGTTGCCTAAAGCGTTGACATGGTCCTTAGGGGTCCTGTACCTGATGTGGAAGAAATGTTTGTTTTGTTTCCGTCAATTTGATTTCCTTAAGGTCACATAGGAGGTCAAATCCAACCACAATAGCCTCTCATTTCATGTTTACCTCGGTTGTCCTGTTACTTGTGTGAAGGTGTTACAATTATGACATTTGTTGTTACAACATATGCTATTACAACATCCTGTGATGACCCCACCCATGGTTCTATCATAGAATGCATTGTAAATATTTTTTACAAATATGTGATATTAAGAAAAAATGACTGAGTCAAAGGTACACAGATTCCAGAGCTAGGTAGGAAGATTTCTTTCTTGGGAGGTTGAGGTTTTCTTGTGTAGAAAATCTGAAATGTTTTGGACAACCATTAAAAGCTAGCTAGTGTATGAATTAATGAATTGGTTCTTAAAATTGATGAACTGCAAGGAAGGTACATAGTCCCATGCACTTGAGAACCTTCACAAGGAAAAGGAACAATAAACAAAGAGGGGAACTGGGCAATGCAAGAAAGCAAGGACAATGTTGTAAATGCGAGTTAGGAATAGAAGGAAAGACATGGTATTCAATTTTATGTTGAAGGAGAGAGGAGACACAATTTGAGCAACACAAAAATAGATAAATCTAGTTTGATCAACATGAAACACATAACATGAGAAAAGAGAAGGGGATTGATTCTTAGTGTCCCTGGAGGCTATGGGTTGAGATAAAATCCCTGGATCCCTGTGATAGCTTGGGTCCCGGTAGATTGTGGGTTGAGATAAGATCCCTAGAGCCCTGTGATAGCTTGGGTCCATGGAGACTGTGGGTTGAGACATAGTCTTTGGAGCCTTATAACTACTAGGGTCCTTGGAGGTTATGGGTTGGGATGTAATCTATGGAGCCCTATAACAACTTAGGTCCTGTTAGGGGAATTTTGAGGTCTATAATGGGCCTCCTAAGGAAATTATAAAATTATAATGGAAATAATAAAATAATATTACATTACATCATCAAATTTTAGAGGGAAAAAATTAAAAATAAAAACTATTTTTTCAACTCATATTTTCAAGTTATCTCCCTATGGGTTTACTCAAATTTCGAGTAGAAACACTCGTTGGATGCAAAATTTGATTCCTCATCCAAGGAGTACCCATGTTGCATACTTTCGATGGACCTTACTACATGAAAAATGAGAAATACATGAAAACAATTATTGCAATCACATATTTCATGTATTTCTCATTTTTCGTGTAGCAGGGTCCATCGAAAGTATGCAACATGGGTACTCCTTGGAAGAAGAATTAAATTTTGCATGAAAAATGTGATTGCAATCACATTTTTTCATTTATTTTTCATTTTTGTGTGTTGCACACTCCATCGAAAGTATTCAACATGGGTACTCATTGGATGAGGAATTAAATTTTGCATCCAACATGTACTTGTGCTCAAAAATTGAGTAAAAACTTTGGGAGATAAGTTGAAAATATGAGTTGAAAAAGTAGTTTTATTATTTTATTATTTTTTAATCTTTTTACTTTTTTACTCCAAAAATGGTGAATCGTCCCCCATGGTTGACATCATCATATTGAATCCTATTGGTTCTTATAAAGTTTATTTTGGTTGTACATTTTTCTTAGGAGGCCCATTTTACACCTCAAATTTTCCCTAATGCTTGGAAGATGTGGGTTGAGATAACATGATCTAGAGACTTGGACAACTTGGGAAGAGGCTAACCATACAAAAAAATCAAAAGAAGACTTGATTAAAGACCTTGGTTACTGCATTACTGTTACAGTGGATCCTGAACTTTTTGGGAGGGAGTGAGTCACTGTGTATGGACTTTGGGTAATGCAAGAACCTCTAGACTCCCTGTGCTGAGAAGATGACAACATAAACTGGTGGGATTGAGGAAGAGACCCTCTCGATTCTTTTTTTCGTTGGTAGCTGGTGTTCTAAGCCCTTAAGCAAGCATCCCCTTCAAAATCTGGAATCTGGCTCAAGGTTGACAACCGCAAGAAAGTGTGGATGCAACTGTCTATGGTTGGGTGGGGAGTCCTTGTTCCAGACTCAGTTGCTCTGCAACTTTAAAGATAAGTATCTATTTGTGTTGCTTAAATATTAATGAACTTATGATGCATTTCTAGTTGAAATGGTTTGGATTCTTTTGGGACTGTAACAACATTGTTAATGTGATGAGCATGTGGATTTCTCTCTATGCAAAGATAAATTTATAGTTATGATAAATAAATGCATATATAAACGCATATGTCACACCTATGAAATTAACAATGTTGATAAATAAGTTCAACTAGTGTATGCATCTGCAATGGAATCAAGTGTTGTGTTAAATGCTCATTACCATAGTTCATAACATATACTCTACAACATAATGTTTTATGTTGTATACAATAAACTAACTTGAGTAATGTTCCTAAACCAAAATCTTATCTTGGGGTAAATTCTCCTTCATACTTATTAATCACCCATGTGTAAGTAATACAAAGATGTCATAAAACGCGATAGACAGTGGAAGGATCCATAAGGATATGGAATAAAAACTTGAAACATTGGGCATAAATACCCTTGTTATTAACATAAAATAAGTACATAAGAAACCGCCCGCTTAGCAGGGTTTGTACATATACATGGATGTTCCTTCACCAGGATATAAGCCCTTGAACCTATGAAAAAGGTGTTGAGTCAATGCTCGAAGGATTATCCTCATTTTTTAAGTGCAAGAATAAACAAAACCCATGCAGGCAAGCTTTGCCAGCCTTGCATTATTAGCATCTTGGATATCTCTTCTTGCATAAAGGTGTAGCTAGCTTGACCCCTAAAGTAATTCCATATTTCCATAGAGCTACTTACATGCCTGCTTTGAAGATTGAAAACTTTGGTGTGTGGTAGGCGAGGTGGATACCTTTCAGGAGTTCACACCTAACCGGTGATATGTAAGATTTGCAGGAATACTTATGCTAGCATGTGTGGGATTCCCTGTCCCGAGAATGAGGAATGCAAAAGGGATAAGAACTCCTTGGAGCTGGATTGGCTCAAGCTTAGGAGCGGTAGCACCATAGGGCACCTTGAATAAGCCATCAACGTCGACACTGAGTACTGGCGTTTATTCAAAGGTCTACAAGACCTCTGAGAAAAAGCCATATTCAAAATAACCAACTTAGGGAAATTTTGGTCGGGTCGAGACTTGCTCTTACAACGGTCATAAATATTCCCGTTTGATGCATTGCTTAAGGCAAGGTGAAGATCCCTTAGTCGAGACAGGGCATAGATTGAAGGCAAGCTCAATGCAGTGCAAAAGGGAAAGCCTTAAACTTATAATGAAAATTCAACAAAAACTTATCCTTACAGCAATCCAAACCCTAGCTGTGAAGGCTCTTCATTGGTGCAACTTGATTTTTCCTTTAAGACAATTGGTTGAGGAAGCGATGATGTGGCCCAGAGGTATAAGCCCGAAAGACTACTATGAAGGATTATGTGACGCAACTATGGGATCAACTGGGATGATGTCAGTGGGGATGAGTTGGATGACACACCAGCCTGGAAGTATTGCTATTGGTTAGAGGTTGGCCCTCTTAACAAGTCAGTGACAGGCTAATGTGGTGAGCATAGGCCCTTGCATTCGATAGGGCCCTATATATTATAATATATATATTTTTTATTATATATAATATATATATATATATATATAATATATATATATGTAATGTATGTATGTATTATATATATATTTATATATATATTATATATAATATATATGTAGATATATATGTAATGTAGATATATAATATATTAATCTTATATACATATTATCTACATATATATAATATATATACATACATATGTATATAATATATATATAATATTATATATATATATATAATATGTAGATATATATATATATATATATATGTTATATATATAATGTGTGTGTATATATATATGTATATATTAATAATATATCTATATATATATATTATATATATAATATCTACATAGATAATATATATGTAGATATAATATATATAATATATAATTATATTATATATATAATATTATATATATATATAGTATACACACACACAACACATATATATATAATATATATATAATATATTTCCTTAAGACGAGTTGGGAAGTCAAGTAAAGTTCATACAAAACAAAAAAAATATGTTTTACCCCATTCCTCTAACAGTATGAGGGGTTGGGTGATGTTACACATCCGCTGTTACAACATCTGCTTCTTCATCCACTGTTACCTACATTTGTGCTTCTCAATTTGTTTTCTTGATCCCCCAAGTGCTAGTGTAGTTTTGGGTGGCAGAAACACCTCTTTGGCTACCCACTTTCAAGCTTTGACAAGCAAGATGAAATGGATTTCTACCCCCTTGGTTGTTATAACATATGTTGTTATAACATCCACTATAATGGTCACTGTTTCAATAGTTTCAATAGTAGCGGTTGTTATAACATCAACTTTACAGTAGTTTCAACATTTTCAATAGTAATAGGTGTTATAACATCAATTGCTACAACATCTTCAGTATATTTAACATTGAAATGCCATTATGGCATTTGCTGTTACAACATTTGTTGTTACAACATCCGTGTTACAACATCTACTTTTCAATCTCCGGTTAACTATGTTTGTGCTTTTCAATTTGTTTTCTTTATCCCCTAATTGCTGGGTAGTGTTTGGTGGCAGAAACACCTCTTTGGCTGCCCACTTTCAAGCTCTGATAAGTAAGATGAAATGACTTGTTGTTACAACATCCGTTGTTACAATATCTGCTTCTAAATCCACTTTTACCTATGTTTGTGCTTCTTAGTTTGTTTTCTTGATCCCCCAAGTGATGGTGTAGTGTTGGGTGGCAAAAACACCTCTTTGACTACCCACTTTCAAGATTTGACAAGAAATGTGAAATGGCTTTCTACCCCCTCAATTTTCTCCTCAAGGTGATACATCTCCTTCAATGCTACAAATTACGATGCTTTGATAACATATGATCCATAAACAATAGGCCTATGTCCTATTTATCTCATCAACATGGATCATTATGAAAATAAATATAAAATAAAAAAATGACGTATTTAAAACTCAGTGATTGTTTCCAATGCAACTCATTAATGAGTTTTTAATGCAATTCATTTACAAAACCAAAAATTTGTCAAGCTGAGTTCAAGGATCCTTTATTAGTCCAAGCGAGTTAAAGGGTCCTACCCATGATGAGTTCATGTAATTCATGTAACCAATGCTCAACCTTCAATTTGTATACAATTGACCAAAAGAAACATTTGTTGGGACCAATGCTCTTGATCAACAAAGGGCATAATCAACTATCTTTGCATTAGGTTTCAAGCCTAATTCCAAATGGATTCCAACATTATAATTCATCAATAAGATGTTATTTCATAAGGAAGTTTGATGTTATGAAACCAACTCAAGAAAAGATAGAAAAGATAGATCAACGCCTTAGAATTCAGCCTCTTCGAGGGGGAAACCTACTTTACATTACATAAATGAACAATTCTTGGATGATACAAATGAAAAGACCTCCTTCTATATATAGGAGTCTAAGGGGTCATAACATAATCAGAGCCGACATAACAATAATAATGTAAGGGCACAATAATAACAATAGTGGATTTCTATGGGGCACAATAGTAACAATATGGGCACTACATGGGTACATCAATATAATAAGTGGGTTGTACTAATAACAATAAGCGGTTACACTAGTAGTATAGGGGCTTAACATGCCCCTCTCCTTCAAAAAGCATTGTCCTCAACGCTTGAGTAGTTCTTGATGCTTCTATATAAAATTCTTGTCCTCCTATACGGAATCTTCAGCGGGTAAGTTCTTCCATTTGATGAGATACTCTGAAATTGATCGATTTCGTAGCTTTCGGGTTCTTGTTTCTGTGACTGCTCTAGGTTCCAATATGATTTTTCCTTCCTCTTCAATTTCTGGCAATATTATTTGAATTGGGATCTTTTGCA